>JAGVSP010006559.1:0-19699 GCA_022494985.1 Micrasema minimum
GTGTCAAAGAGTTAAAACCAATATCTAGATTTAATTAGTAATATTCATTATACTATGAAATAAAACTAATTTACTACTTCCCCAGGTAGGTTGTACTTAATTTAGAACAACCCTCGAAATGCCAGATTTTTTCATATTTTTTCTTAATATTACATACCTTTGAGCACTGTCTTCCAATTAGAATATTAGCTTCAAACTTTACCTGAATACTTGTTTTACCACTGATAAAAAAAATTGTGGGTGCCCAGACATGTAAACTAGTTTTGAAATTTTTAATTTATAATATGGGCCACACTAGTCCACATCCCGTACCTCATTGTATGCATTGATTTTTTAAACTAAGAATCAGTCAAAATATGAATGTATTCATTTAATTTGAATTTTCAGAGGTTTGAATCATCGCGCATCGTCCCGATAAAAAATAAATATATTCTGGTAAGAAATTACATCCATTCGCCAAGACATTTAGAGATCTATAAATATATTTTTCATCCCTGCAACTTATTTTATTCTTATATGAACAAATAGTTAAGAAATACGCATAACTTATAAACCATCAAGCTGTCCATAATTCATTATAGACCAGTCAGCATAAATACGTTTGTATGAAGTATGAAGTAGGTTGCATTAATTGCACTTCGGGGGATAATGTTAGAATATAAAGATAAATACTTGAAAAACATTATTGACAATAAATTATCCCCGATTACAAAGTAATTAAAACGATTCAAATATAGGGTAAATATTGAATATTTAAAATCTCCCAAAGTGCGATTTCCTGTCTCGTTTTAAACACTTATACCTAAAACCAAGGATTTCTTGTGTACCATAATTTATTGGAAAGTGTCCTTGGATACAATCATTAATTATCACCAAAAGATAATTTTTTGTTTAGCGCAATATGGATAGCAAAATTTACGTGTTTTTTAGGTTCCAACTACCATAAAAATACGAAATCACGAATAATACTCAGTAAAATAGCAACACTATATGTATACATGTAGTTACAAAACTCGTAGTACAACCCGTTAACTGGTGAATCTATATCATATTTGGAGTGGAATGTGTAATATGACTTTTAAAACGGAGCTTGAAAAAAAAAATTTTTTTTCTCGTAAAAGCTTTTATTAGTACGGCAGATTATGTAAAATTGCACTTATACTTATTGGTTTTTCTTATTGTTTTTTATGTGGATATTATTAATTTGACTATGTATATGATATTCGATAACAATTTGTAAAAATTTATCCAAAAAAAAACAACTTCTTACTCAATTTTTTCGAAAACTATGGGTCAAATCAAAATAATTTATTCTACAAAATCGACTCCAAATATGATGTAGATTCGCTGGTTTCCCGCTTGTACATCGGGTTTCGTTACACGGCGTATAAATACCAATTTACTGAAATGTCTCAATACAATCTAAAACCTTATATTGACTCGACTATTACAGAATAGTAGGCAACTGTATTGATGATCTAATCAAGCTGGAGAATGCGCACATATCCGCTTATATGGAGTAATGATGAGAAATACCGAAGGAATCTGTTATGGTTATGATCTTGTTCCGATGGTGCATTGTCTCAATATTCACACTCCAATAACACACATTTTTACAATCATTATTTTCTGTATTACTTAGTAAAGTAATTAAGTTTGCAACGATGAATACAGCATAAGAAAACATGTTCGTGCTATCGATGGAAATCGGATCTTTTTTATTTATTATTGAAAAATTTTATTACCTACTATCTTTAATAAAGCGTCGTGAAATAGCCGAAATAGTTTTCCTATCAAAAATAGCCTCTGGAGCAATACTCTCCGGAACTACTATCTAAACTTTCCATAAATATTCCCCGTAAAACCCTTCGTAACAACCCTCTTCTTCATACCCCTCTGGTACAGAATAACATTAGAAAAAAATCGTATATGTATATGGCGAGCCTCTAATAACTTAAATAAAATATCTAAAACATTGAATATAGATTTATTTGAAAATAACCATGGTGATGTGCGGCGTTTGCTTTCCGAGTGAAATCACACTTTGTTGATCACATTTTGTTGAGTTAGCATTTTTTTTTTTTTTCTTTTCTAACTTTTAACTCACTTTATATGTACATATAATTTATTTGTAGTAATCTTACGATGAGAATATTTTTCTTTCTTTTATACCTATTTTTGTTACTACCTGTAAAAACCTCTAATTGGTCTACTCTGTTTTCTTGTAATGTTTATTATAATGATTATTTGACTGTTGGTTTTCCTACAAATAAATAAATAAAATACAGTCCATATAGCTTAAATACAAGTTGATTTAAAGGTTCTGAATAAAATTACACAATAGGTGTAATTAGGCACTAATACAAATACCGAAATACACACATTAAATTTAAGATAATACGTATAGATTTATGTACAAAGATCACTATTGATATCTCCCTTTTAAGTTAAGACAAGACACAACACTGTTCCTTTTGAGCACAGTTCGTAATGGGTTAAAAAAGCAAGATTCGGCAGGTGTCCGCTTCGAAAATAACAATATCTCCATGCTATCTGTTCTCGGAAGAGACAGCCAGGGGGCAGCCAGCGGCTACTGGTCCCGGTGCGTGAGCGTATCTGGGTTGTGACCCCGAAACCGCTCGCCGGAGACGCGAGCGCGCTACCACCGCCCGGGGACATGGAGCGTCTTCCTATAATAGATATCGCGTCATCGAACTGCCGAACTTATACTTCGGTAAGACAAAATATATTAACTAGAATTTCGGTCCTGAAGAAGTGACGTTGACGCCATGAAACCAGACAATAATTCAGAAGTTACATTCTCAAGCTTCAAACTCTAATTTTGTTTTTTTTTTTAATTTTTTAGGATAACTTAAGATGGCAGCAAAACAGAAACAATTGTTAATTAAAAAGGTGCTATTTCACTTATTCTATTCTTAAATCTTTTGTTGCCTAGGATTCGTTTTATAAACCACCAATATCTAAGTAAATGCTACGAACCTTTATACTTTATAGCATTAGTGAACTAATTTGTGTTTCATAAACATCTTTAATAACGAACCGTAATCCATAAGCCACGCCTACATTTCTATGTTTTATTCATAATTTGTCTATGATATTCGCAAATCTGATCTCTCAAACAGAGATAAATATACGTTAATATAACAATGTATCCTACAAAAACTGTAATATGGAGTTTTCACTATATTTTTATTTAGCCTTTCATCGTTGTTTATTTATTATTATTTTTTATTTTAAACTAATTTTATTGTTTTAACGCCCATAGGGCTTTTACATAAACATTTTTTAAATGTTACACTACAGTAGGTAGCCAAATTAGAAACAAAAATGAAAAAAGAAAATACATACGAATATTCGATTTGGCAAGAAAACTTATGCTAAGAAAAAATACAATTTTATATTAACTGGAGCAAGTTACAAATGGTTAATTAAAAAATACAATAAGATAATAATAAAACAATATAAAATTAAACGGAGCAAGTTGCAAATAGCACACTCACTATTCATTACCGCCAGAGATGGCATCCAGACAATGTTCCCTAAAATGCACTAGATTTGTGTTGAAAATATCAATATTGTTAGCAAACTTGTTAGCCAGTGCGTGCATTCTTCGTATCGGGTGAGTTAGCACTGTAATTGGTCGATGATTGGCTGCAGTAAAATAGTGCATTCAAAATTAAAAGTAAAACATACCATCATTTATATCACTGTATTTCACAGTTTCAAATAAATTCTTATTGGAATCGATCCAATATGGCCGCTGAATATTTGACACTTCAAAGAGAAACAGATAGTAAGGGAAGGTAACCCCTCAAATAGTGCCGGTAGCTGGTGACGGGTAAATTACTTTACCGGCGTATTATACAACAAAAAATTAAATTTTACGAGAATATAACTCATAAAAAATGGTGTAAAGATTGACCTAAAGGATGTTTATAAAACCAAACGATACCAAACGAAAGTTTTGACTTTTGACCAAGGATGTTCAAAACACTTGTATGAGAGGATACGGTGTAAGTAAAATGTTTTGCTGCTTCTGAAAGCTTTAACTAAAAACTCAAATCAGAGAGTCATATTATTAACCATACACTCCAAATATGATGTAGATTCACCAGTTTTCAGGCTTTTATTACGAGTTATGGTTTAATATGTATCTACTAGGGTGTCCCTTATATGGCCAAAAAAAAATTATTTCGATTTTGAAAACGCATACCCTCTTTCTTTTCTGCAATTACTATGGCTAATTCAGATACGAAATTTCATATGTGTACAATGATTTTAACTCGTGCCGGCGAGGTCTTAAAGTTTTTCAAAATTAGAGAAATTTACTTTATGTTGTATGAACATTTTCCGATGCAAGTCGGCACGGGTTACTGTACTCCAAATGAACTGAACTTTGCTGAACAAGTGTTTTATAGCAATACAAAAGAAAGTAGGCCCTATGCATTAAATAATAATCAAGTTAAAAAACCCTAGTACCTTATATAACCAAAAAAAAAAATTCTCGATTTTGAAAACACATACCCTCTATCTTTTTTACAATTACTATGTCCTATCCAGATACGAAATTTCATATGTGTACAATGATAGTAACTCTTGCCGCGACAAGGCCTTAAAGTTTTTCTATTTTTTTTAAAATAATAATAATCAATTGTTCCTTTTGTTCCTTTTGTGATTATTGTTCCTTTTGTGATTATTGTATTTTTAGATTTAGCATTGGTAACTCTGTAATCTGAAGTATTGTAATATTTAGTCTTTCTTTTTCTAATATCTGTCCCAGAATGAGTTTTTGTAACTCAATTGGGAGTGCAAAGTATTTTGTTCAAATTAAAATTAATAATAATAATAATAAAAAAGTTGAAAAATAAGGGACACCTAATTTACATAAACATAAATCCATTGCCGCAACTTTTCCTTTGTCTTGCCTTTTGAGTTCATAATAACACCAACCTACTGACCATTGTTTTAAACTTTGTACTATCCATAATAAACCTATTTTAATAATGAAGTCACAATATTGATCCATTCGTGGGCTGAATTAAAGGCAGATAGTTAGCTATGTAGATAATTAAACCTATTGAAAATGTAATGGATTAGCTAAAACCATAGAGTAGGCGTTCTCCCTTTTCCGGGGTACGTTGTCTAAAATGCGTTGAGCAACGACGGATCGGATCATTACCGTATTTTGTAGGTATGTTAGAAGTTTAAAAAAAACTGTTGTTTAGAATAATAACAAATATGTAGTTAGGTAAAAATTCGACCTTCATACTAACGAGCTAATATGTGGGATGATTCTAGTACTTAATATTAATTAGATTTTAAATTATTTGTATTTTTACCGACTGAAAGGTATAGTTAATAGTAGCCTTGTTAAATTCTATGCTATAAATAATTTGAAATAAAAAGTCAAATTAGTCAAAATAAATAAGTCTGGAAATTTTTTATTGAGTACAAATATTTCAAAAAAAAACAGAAATTAAACATTTATTTGTTTTAGTCATTAGAGGTAAAAAGTAAATATTTATTTAAATGATTTTTCAAATATTATTGAAATAAATAAAAAAAATAAAAAATAAAAAAAAAGTAGGATTATCTAGGCGTTTACAGAACTTATGACCTGTCATTGTCTGGGTTAAGTGGTCACTTGATGTATTACAATATTCCCCATTCCGCCCATCATCTGATAACTATAATGACAAATTTCGAAACTTGTAAATATATTTAACTCTTGTTCGTCGTTCCGCTTTATTAAGAGATTTTCTCACTAGTGACATCTGTTGAGAATATTGCTAAGCATTTTTGGCAATCAACCTTTTTTTGTGTAGGTAAGATCCATTTGGATTTAATGACTTACTAGAAGCCGTTTAAATAAATTGAAAAGACATCAAATAATATATAAGCAAATAAATTGAAGAAACAGCGAAAAAGCTGTCATGAATATTTTAATTAATTCGCAGAAGTTTAAATCGTTTTTGGGTTCTCTCATAAGTAATACAAAAATACCTATAAAATACGAAAGCAAACTTCATTCATTTAAAATTGTTTAATATTTTGAGCGCCATATTTCTGATAAAGCTGTCTTAAAGATTTGGCAGCTTTATTTTACTATTTTAAGATCTCCTCTATGGCTGCGAATCGTGACACCTAACCAGGGCCCAAGATACCAGACTTCTTAGTTTTGAGAATAGGTGTGTCTTAGAAAAATTTTAGGTGTGCGGTGGATGACTTTGTAAGGAACACAGAGGTGAGGCAACGGACACAGCAACCCTTGGTATCTACTGCCATCCGGCGAAGGCGTTTCGGCTGGCTAGGCCATATACTACGTGTGCCTCCCGAGAGCCTTAACCATGCTTGCCTATTTTACAACGCATCAGGTTCTCGGCGTCCTGGTCGTCCACTGTTGACAATTCGTCGTCAGTTTGCGTCAGAGCTGCGGGACGTGGACCTGACTTGGGAGGATGCACGGGAGCTGGCAGCCGATCGCTTGGCCTGGAGGCAGTTTGTGGATTCCATATGCTCCACATAGGGAGCGAATATGGTATGATGATGATGATGATGAAGATCTCATAACTTGCAAAATTGGCTTGTAGTCGAAATTAAAATCGATCTATCGATTTGTCCGCCTACGGTTTTTCGATATATTTATTTTACTGTGTTTAAAACAAATAAATAATCATAACAGTACCAAGGTCTTCAGTTAGAATGGGAATTCACTAACGAAAGTAATTAATTAATAAAAAACAATGATACTTTACAATTTGCTCGCTCCGAGAATATTTACATTGTGTTTGAGATTGTGATCAGATGAAGGCGGGTAATTAAAATAGGAATGTTGTTAATAAGAAATTGAAATACCACACTTTTGATTGTGAAATTATTTCCATGAGAATTTCACGTGTTTTATTGGTTTATGAAATGCGGTGGTTGGCCAGCAGTATCAACAAAAACGTTGTCCCAGTAGCTCAGTCAAATTAGGTTTTTTGCCTCAACTAATTCGGATGTTTTTGATTATTTTTTTATGTTGTTCAGTGATGTCCAAGGAAGGTTGCATCAAAAGTCCGGATGAATAAGAGGTGAGCTAAAGTCAGGACTTAAAAAAAACTAGAAAAAAATGGGTCTTTTTTTTGTTTTTTCAAAAAAACTCAAAACGCTTAACCCAACCAAAAATAGTTGTATGAAAAGTAATAGAAAACTAAAAATTCTATAAAATTGATTCTCCAAATTTTTTTACTATCTTTTATGGTTTTCGAAATAATCTCATTTGAAAAATCACATATTTTACTGATTTTCTCCTGCGGTGCGATTCTCTAAGGTTTTTACACACTTCTGCGCATACGAATTCCGTACAAAAAAAACGCAGTAGTTTAAAAACCCTTTCAGAATCGAAGCGCTGTCAACATCTTTTGCCTCGGAAACGGGCTTATACCTCGTGAACCGTACCTCGCACGATAAAAATGCTTTTCGAATCGATTTTTCATGTTGTCAGTTGTTATTATTTTATAGGTCCTCCTTGGCGTAATGGACTCACGATACGGAGGTTCCGGGTTCGATTCCCAGTGAGAACACAAAAAAAGTTATATATTTCTCAAGCCTGGGTTGTTGTTCCCCTCTGTTATAGGGCTTCCTGGCCTGTTGAGGTGTTAAAAACAAAAGAATACATACATTTTAAAAAATTAAATGATTATTATAACAAGAATAGTTGTTTTAAAATATAGCATAATAGATAGGAGAATTAATTACTTGCCGATTTATATTCTATACTAAGGTATTGAGAGCAACAAAATTTCGAAAAATTTATCACATTTCAATATATTTTCTATGGAAAACCTTTTTTTTATTAAAAAAGAAATCTATGCAATCTTATGATATTTGCAAATATTTCAATTAGTAAATACTATTTTCAATAAAGCCTAAGCGGCTTGTGCTTGAAAATAGGAATCGAGTCATTCGAACCGGGCTCTCTAGACTCAAGACGGCGACTCTACCACTGGGCCACCACCCGTTCACGTAAACCAAGTTTTTTTTAAATACATTATTTTAGTATAAATGTTATGAAAAAAAAATGAAATCCCTTATTTGCGTTTTTTAAATAACTAACAATTAAATTATATTTATCAAAATTGTCGTTACTTCTTCGTCGTTATGGTTAATTTTCCTTGGACTAATTTAAGCGTCAACAAGATTACTTTACTACATAACTTTATAATTATGTGATGTATTGGTAGGGGGGCTTTAAGGAATACACGCTGTGACAATTATGATGTTAATTAATGTATTGCTGGTTTAACTGACTATGCTCCTCAGAGCTCTAACTGGGAATGCCGGCACACAGCAGACATACTCCATACACGCACACGCACACACAGTCTCTTCCACACACATATCTTACAAATTATAATTCCAACGCAGTGCCCTATGCACCATTGGGTTCGGGTTCGGATAAGGGAAAGTAGTAATAGTAGTAGTATTATTAATATAGAACCTTCTTGGACAAACCGTTAAAAACTGATTTTGCAAATTTAAATTCAAATTGGAAAATACGTTGGGATGACGGTTGTGTGTGTGTGTATGTACACAATACAGATAGGTAGGTGTGGACGTGTGAGGAGTTTAGAAGACACAATTCTAGTACCTTCTGCCTACCCACACATGTACACATTGTACATATACTAACTTACCATTACAGACTTGGGTAATATTAAATCAATATAAGTAAGTATCGAATTTCCAAGGTGACCCGCTCAGGAACCTGATTATTATTAATTAATTATTAGGCAGATATATATTTATTAGAGATGGGCCGACTGGCCGACTAGTCAGCCAAGCCGATCATTAGTTTTGGTGGAATTCGTATGGCATCGGCAATGTTCGTGGCACTTTGTTTACAGCCGAGTCTCTCGCATTTCACGCGCGATCATGACAGAATATGTTTCTGTTTACTTTGCATTTTTTCTAGTGTTGTTTTTGTTTACGCACAAGCCGGCGTGTTTTTAAAATCAAAATTCAGTACCAAAGGAAGAGTTCCTATTCCTTAATTATATTAAAAAACTGTAAAGCTGAATATATAATAAAAACTATTACGATTTCATTTCAATTACCCTATTTTTAAGCATAGAAATACGAATAAAGTAAACAGCCAAGACTACAAATATGGCCGGATCAGGCATAATGTAGAACAAAAAATTTACGAATTATTTTGAATTTAAATGACGTTTTTGTTTTAAAATTTTTAATTTTAGTGTGGTATTTCACATACAAATATTTCATATAAGTGTGGTACCGCCACACTATTATATAGTTTAATTAAGTTACACACACACTTTATTCTATTTAATTTCCCCGCCCCTCCCGCTACCTCGGCCCGCCTTCCTCATTACGCGCCAGTAGCGATTTGTTCCCCGCCCGCATACCGCCGCGCAAAACTATCTCACCGCATACCGCCGCGCAAACTACCCCTATCGGCAATTTGTCTTAAAATTAACAATTTATTATTGATCATCAGCCCAAAAGTGCATCAGTGTTCATGTTGTTGTACGCCCGCTGGAAGAAGAGCAGCACCACCTAGCAAAAGTAGACATTTCACTATCTGGACGCGAATCCTCGAACCTCACCTGTAGCTCAAGCACAGATAACTATCGACGTAGTTAAAAGCGTGCTATTCACGTGCTAACGCTAACGATTTGAGCGATCACAATGACATATCTTTCAATACTGCGATCGCTGAGCCGAGCATCGACGATCTGAGCCGAGCGGAGCCGAACTACGCTATATCGCGTCCGTCCGTCAAACGTCAAATCATCGCGCTTGTCGGATTTTTTATTATGTCGACTGCTTTTCTCAATATTTGGCTTGCCGAAAACCGGCTAAATTATAGTAAAGATTGAATGAAGATTTGTGCGAATAAGATATATCTCGGGAAATGGCTCGCGACTAGTATGCGCTCGTTTAATAATCCCGATCAATAACTTTTAACGCGTGTTCCATTGTGATCGCGAAAAACGTTAAACATCCATGGGTAAGAAATCGTTATCACGTCGCTTATTACCGAGTCGGTACTGATCTGTGATCGAGCAACTGGTACCTCAGCCAACCTCAAATCCTCCATAATGTAATACCTTTTTGCAACGTCATAGTCATATTTGGCCCATCTCTAGTAGGTATGTATACTTAAATATGTTAGTTTAAATTCTATTACATATTTTTATATATGAACCTTAGAGGCTTTCGCTCACCACCGGTTTAGAATAAATTTTTATATTATTATTATTATTATTATGCACAAGAATACCCACCTATTCACAACATAAAAACATGTATATTCTTTGGCACAAAAGATTTTTAAAATAGCCACTAAAAACACCTGCTTGAACGTACCTTTTGAACTAATCCCCAAAAAGGTTTCACATAATTTGAGGGATTTAATAAAAGAATAACGAGTGGTCTCGCACAGAAAGAATGCGAATTCCTGAGTTATTATAAGTGTAAATAGAATTAAAAATGCAAAGATTAAGTGTTTCATAATACAAAAAGGTATATTAGTAAACGTACAAAAATTAAAGATAACTTTGCTTATTGAGTATTTGACGACTTGTTAAATTTAGTAAATTGTTTATTTAAATCATTTATTATTTACTATTTTAATGCTTCTATTTAAAATCTACTGAACTTATCTTTTAGGGGTTATGTACCCAGGCATTGGCTGTATTGTTTTTATATTATATATTATACATGTTGTTTTAGTTTAGTATAGAATATCATGTATTCTAGTCAAATTATTTATTTATTTATTTATTGACGGACAGAGTCCATTATAAACATTATAGATACACGAAATTTTACAAAGAAAAAAAAAACAAGGACAGAAATAAACAGCAAAGACAAAGAATAGATTTTTTAAATTAAGTAAAATGCATTAGCTAACTATACAGATTCTTCAGCTGATTTATAAAGAAAGACATCCTTACACCAAAATAATCAAGATCTTGATGATCAGAAAAAACATCATCATCATTAACAAACATATTAAATAGAAAAGGGGCCAAGTGGGCACCCTGAGGTACACCAGAAGTTACTAGGAAGCTATTTGAGATGAAGTTATTGATTTATAAATAAAAATAAAAAATTATCTTCAAAAGGTGTGTATCAAAAATATTATAGATCATAGGACCCGGAAGTGACTGATATTTTGTGAATAAAAAAAATATTCGTAATACCTACGGATATCCGCATGCAAAATTACATACATTTCAAAAACATTTTTTTTTAAATTTTGGTTCTTGTGCCAAAAATAGATAGACGCCACCGGTAATGGTATGGGCTTGGAAAATAATTTTTGAGTGTCTAGAACACAATCAAAGATTTTCAAAAAACCATAGGGAGATACGGCCTAGTAAAAAATATTATTATATTTATTGTTTAGAAGCTGGTAGATCCCCAATCAATTAGATGTTATTGTCACAACGGTTGCTATAGGAACATAGCATTGTGTACTTCTTCACATTTTTGTATGGAAAAGGCTATTCTCCACACTTCTACATAATATATTCTTTGGACAAGATATAAAAAATAACAGCCTTCTGAGGATGTACGTATGTATACCTTAAATAAAATTCGATAAACAGCTGTTTGCTTCGATTAAATATTACATTATTTGTTAAGGCATTTCGATGGACTTTTAGCTATAATAGTAAATACCAAGTTTTGAGTTTGTTGAAATTGTCCAAAAATCAAAACCAAACTAACAAATTCAAAGGCGTACTGCATACTTTAATTCACAAAAAAACACTGGTTAAAGTAATTTTGTAGAAAGTAAATAAGCTATATTATTTTTATTACCTGCTATTTATGACCGCTGCGTATCCAAAATCTATAGTTTTATTTCATGTCTGCGCACAAGTAAAGTGTCATAAATATCACTGCAATCCGATTGGCAAACGTGAATTCCAAATTCAGAACGGCACACAACGACGTCAAGTTCCATGTTTGAAAAGTTTTATCAAGATTTAAAAAAAACATGCCAACCTATCGCGAAAGGCCACGAATCACGACAATAACATCAATAAGTAAATTTATATTATTGCACAATCACAAAAGTAATCGAAAAAACTAAAACACAGCGTATCCTTTAACTTTTATTGCGCCACCCAACAATAACAATAACGGCATCTTCTGTCTTTAGGGAATCGTAGGTAAATCGTGTTCCATAAAAGGCGACAAAGCACAAAACTTCACAATTTATCGTATCAAATACGTGAAATAATGTCTCTCACACAGAATGCGCACTGTTTTCAGCAGTTTATGTCTTTAATTCACTTTAATTTGGATGAAACTTTGTAAACTTTATATGAGAAACTGACGTTTAGACCATAGATAAATAACAAGTTCGTGGCAGAGAGCCGAGAGCCGACCGACACATTCCTCGCTTGAAATAAAAATGGCGATCGCTGAAGAACATTCGAAGTTTGAACTGGCCGGTAGACGGGTGGGGGCAGCGCCATCCAGGTGCGCGCCTTATAACTTGTTTACCTGTAATACTCAAACTGTGGTGTCGTTGCAGTAAAAAAACATTTAAAAAAGTCAGAAGACTGCCATCATTATCATTCCAATCTGCTGCTTACGATGAGCATGTGGATTCAACAAACTACCTCCAAGCCAAGCAATCGGCCGTTTCGTCAGAAGTCTGAAGGCAAAATGAAATAGTTTCGCTGGTGACTTTTACGTGAATTTACATCAATTCGAGGTAGATATATTGTCGATATATTCTAATCTCTGGCTCAGAACTACATAAGTTTTGAATTGTCGAATCCTTTTCCTCGTGTTTTGTATCGGACTGAAAAGGTTTTGTTTAATATGGATTTCGGGATCCATAAGAGATACTTGAAGAAAAGAAAACACTTGTGCAAGGTCCAGATACAGATAAGTTTTGTACAGTTATGACGTCACGTTTTGGAGAAATCATAGTTTTTTTTCCTCAATCCTAATGTTAGCTCAAAACCACCTAGAAAGTTTCTCAACGAAGTACTGTATAAAGTTTACCAAAGTACGGATTGCGCCGCGCCGTTGCACAAAGTAGCACAAAGTATACCTACCATATTTCACAACTTCGATTAACTTCAGTCTACTTCACAAGAGTAGAAAGCTTACTTAATAATTATTATACCTTTAAAAACCATTTCTAAAAAAACATTCGTTCAATTACTTAATTATAAAATCGAATAATTAATTAGAGAAACACAATAATTTAAAGTTTGATTTTTATAAAGATTTTGTATGAAACGTGATCGGTGACGTCACCGATCGTATGTGAAATAAAAACTATAAATGGTTGTATCTCAATTATTAATTATCCGATTTACGAACGGATTGCACTGGCGCTTTTATGATTTTTCGCTTTATTTTTATGCATTCACAGAAAATTTTTCTTTGCAAACCCATTGTTTTTAAATCAAATAAAAATGCCAAGTCACATCATCAAATGTTTAGAGCCACTGGTTCTCCATTTTGATCTTCCAAATTTGAATTTGTATTTTTTGCTGGCCGTTTTTTCTCGTGGGTTGATAGGCCGCTGTAAATACGTTTAAAAAAAACTCAGGAATGCAGTAAGTGTTTATTATGGTACCTTCATACATGCATACCTCATCCCAAGATGTTTTGGCCATGTGGAGAGAGTGAATGAATATTTTTTTGGCCGTGCCACAAAAAATAGACGTTCGATTATTTTGCCACAGGCTATCGGGACGTTTGGAAAATAATATGTTTGAACCACAGAGGTTTGAACACATGGACAGCCGTACCGGACCTTCTTCAAATCTTGTATTGCCTACTTAATGATTTAATGAGGCAAATTCCTTTCTGAACGGGGTTGGGCGGTTTGAAAGTTCCGAGTGTTGAATAATATTTTAGAATATGTATTTTGAATGTCCAAAATAAAATGTTGCGACTTAACTAGCCGTTACGATTGATACTTCATGTTGCCCATTGACAACAATAATTCAATTTCGGAACGAACTGTCATAGTAAAGAAATTCTCTTTTATTTCTCGTCAGTCAAAATTTTCCGTTTTCACCTTGATTACTTTAAAAAATAATAAAACAAAAATAAACTAGTTTTGCAACTATGGCGGTAGCAGCAATGACAACCCCACAACCCCATCTCATACCAGGGTGAGTTTAATTATTTAACTTTAATTTATTTTTAAAAATTACGTAATAAAATTACTAATAATAAAAACCATGATGTAACAACCACGTGTATAACGGAGATTTTTAAAGTATAGTATATTAAGTATACATTCTGGTTGTATTCCAAAGTTTTTATAATTATTCTTTGCAAGGTTCCTTTAGTCGCTAATATTCTTGATGTTGGTGGAGGGGTATGTTTTAAGCCCGCTTTATACGGGACACAAAACTGTACAGTTTCTTGTGCAGTCTGCAAGCTGTCCCGTATAAAGCGAATTATGAAAAATATCATATTGACCCGGTCGGGAATCGAACCCGCGTCCGCGATTTTATGCATGGTAGCTGATAGCTCAACGCGTTAATCAATACAACACAAGATGGGCGAATATAATAAATATGATTTCAGTCTTGCTATCAAATATTAGCACGTGACTCCTTCAACTTTTAAACTTTATTCTCCCCAACCCTCGTTTAACAAATCCCAGCTGCCCTATTCTCTATTCAACATCCCGTTATTTTGACACGCTCCTTACTAAGTAGGCACCCCTCTGTTATTTATTGTCCCGCTTATTTTGGCAAATTCCAAATTGTAGGGATTAATGACCAAAAAAGTAATAATAACTTACCTTTTCCAAGCGTTTATTTGACTTTTGACAGATCGATTATGTGTCGTTTAGGGATGTCCATGTCCTAATGCTTTACCGAATCGATTTCTCATAAAAATCGACTTTATTTATGAAGAAGTTTTAATCAATTTAACACATTTATATTTTCTTTTTGCTCAACATTTTGTAGTTTATAAACATACCCAGACGTTTAAAGCAGAGTTTATATTACGAAAGCGCTGTCGTAAAAACTTTTTTTTTAACAGTCTTTATTCAATAAAAAATATTACAAAATATACATAATTTCTTTACAAAAGAAACTTTAAATACAGTCCCGATAAACTCCTTAATTGGAGTTTGTCAACGGGTGCTGGAGCTACAGAAAACCCAAATATGCATAGGACTATTTTATTGTCGTAATGTTAATTGAGAAATTCTGTATCGCGACAAACAAAGAAAAAAAAACAAATAGGTTTTAATTTAATCACATTTTATATTTTTTCATGGGTAAAAATCAACTTGAATAATCGTCGTTGCATAAGTAGGCTCAATAAACATCGATATCGATAAATATCGAAGCTAAAGAACATGTGCTTCACTATCGTAAAGACAAAAACATAAAGTATTGCATTTTTCGGTCTATGGTTGCCTGTCAATAATGAGGAAATCCACTGCTACCCGGAATTGAATTTTAAACATGCTTTCGTGTAGACGCGAATATTTAAAAAATTTGAAGTGGGATGAAATATCCCAAAAACGCACGCAAAAATTAATAAAAAATGTTGAAAATAGCATTCATTTCAAAATCTTAAACAATGACGTCACTCCTTGTATCTAAGTGTAGTGTTTCCGGTTTCCGTTTTTAAACCCCCGTAGCCGCGTTCCATGGCATTTTAATATGGAATACAATCTATATACAAGCTTCTATTGCAAAAAAGATGGCCGCCATTCAGTCTACCTAGAACAGCTGTTAACAGTATATGACAGTTGAGTCGAAGGTATATTTTATCTGTGCTTCCCGCGTCAGTTTGCATAGATTTTTGACAGTTTTGTTACTGGCTGGAGAAATACCATGGCCTTAAACAACCCGTTTTTATGACGTCACTCCTGCAAAAATGACGCAGTTCGTACATAGTTGGTATTTAGCGCGGTATTTGAAATGTGCAACTTTAAAAAATCGTATCTTCATCAATAACTTGTAAAAAAATATTAAATATATTTTTTTTGTTTAGTTAAATAGTAAGTTTATGGAAAAAAATTACTTTAGAAAACAGTGGATTCCCTCATTATGGAACTTTATAGGCGCCCATCTGTCAAAAGTAAAATAAACGCTTGGAATACCTATAATCTCCGAAGATAACTACAACATAATCACAAAAATTATTTTTGTATGTTTATTTATTTCCGCTATACACAAAACTCGAAGTACAAGCGGGAAACCAGTGGATCTACATCATATTCGAGTCGATGTTGCAGATATATTTTTTTGGCCCATAGTTTTCGAGAAAATTGATCAAGAAGTTGATTTTTTGTTTTTAAATATTTTTTTGCAAAGTGTTATCAAATATAATTTATTTAGTTAAATTAAATAATATAATAATAACCTTCCATAACCTATCATAACGTCCTGCATAAATTTTTTAACTTAAAAAAATATAGCTTTTAATTGCTCTTAGCGTCCGCTGAGTCCGCTCGTGACCAAAAAGTCGATTTGAACCGCCTAGCCTGTGGCTATCAGGGTTTCATAAATAATATAGGGCGAGAATTTTAAAATAGGCAAAGAGTGACAGAGACAGAGAATGACCTCCAACAACCTCCTTTTTTTTCTTCTTGTGTAGTATTATTATTATTTTTTAAATATATCTCTTAAAATATCTAAATGTCTCTTATTCCTAAAAAAATGTTTATATACTATTGTTTATATCAACATCTTTTATACCTATGTATTTTTAGAATTATCTTTTTTTCTTAAATTCACATTGACATACTTAGTATACCCACGACCAGGCCCTTTGTGGGATTTTTGTTTATTTAAAAAAAAATGTATTCATGTATTTTTTTTAAACAAAAATTTTTCGTGAAAATAAATTTATAATAAATATAAAAAAAAACTAGTGCCACCATGCGAACAAAATCGGAGATAGTAGCCGTTGAAAAATAAACAGTATGTAAAAATTATGTAGAGGCAAAATGGCGGCTGATCCTGCTGATCCGGCTGGCCTTTTGAACCAGTAAAGAAGGCCTGTGGCACTAGGGTTTCAGAAATAATAAGGAGTGAAATGGACAGAAAACCTCCAACAACACAGCCGAGCCCCTTTGGCGAGTAAAAAGGCCTGTGCTGTGTGCTACCAGGGTAGCAGAATTAATACGGGGTGTAAAGACAACCGATGAAAAGTTAGCTAAACTTTAAACTAACAATCAAACAACAAAAAAATGAGAAAACTGATTTAACCGTAGATATAAGATAATAATATTATAATATCTAGATAATAATATCTACATTATGTACAAGAAACAATATTTTACTACTGTTAAAGTTGTTTAAGTTGTTTCATTTATTATTCTCCCATCCATCCGGTTCAAAACAACTGAGTTTCTTTATGTAGGATTTACTACTAATACAATGTACCAAGGCAGTGCATAGGGCACTGCATTGGTACGCCAAGTAGTACAGTATTAGTAGCGTGTTTGGCTGCCATGCATGAGGTCGCGGGTTCGATTCCCGATGGGGGTCAATATGAAATATTTATTTGAATGTGAATGTGATGTGTCACATAAAAATATTTAATATATTAATCGGGAAGGGTGGTTTTTGTATCGTGTATTGAAGTGAGTTCTGGTGCCAACCCATACATAATATGGTAGTGAAGCGTGGTGTTGGAAAAAAAAGGATGAAAGTAGACTGAATGCTGTTGAAATGCGATCTATGTGTGGTCAGACTATGTATGATAGGTGTACAAATGTCGAAGTTAGAGCAGAGTTCAAGGCTGAGATAAGCATTATCGACAAAATTAACAAAAGGCTTTTACGATGGTTTGGTCATGTGGAGCGAATGAGTGATGAAAGAACGGCTAAAAGAAGTTTAAATGCAAGTGTGCCTGGATGTAGAAGCCGAGAAGGCCGAAAAAAACATGGCATGACCAAGTACGACAAGTACTTGAAAGTGGACATGTAAAAGTCGGAATAAGCGGCGTATGTGCATGAGAAGATGTATGAATGTAGAGGAAGCAAAGGAAGTATGTCAGGACAAAGTGGTATGGCGTTCTATCCTCTCTGCTAACCCCTACGGGGAAATGGCGATATGGTTAGTTAGTATTGAAAAAATGTGTAAGCAAAAATGTTGACTCCATGGAGGCAGGCCTCTTCAGAACTTAAAAGGCCTGTCCAATCAGGGTAGCAGAAGTATTATGAGGTGTTTATTCACATTGCAATATGCAACACGATCATAGGGGCAGAAAATATTGTTCGGAATAGAATCCTAATAGAAATACTACACTACAGAAATCTAAAAATCTGCAAAATGGCAAAAATACCGGTATAATATAAAAAGGGATTAACAAAAATATATCTAAGTTTGAAGATTTTCATTACATTTTTATTAAATTAACGCCCGCTTCAAATTAATGATTTCATAATAATGCAACATGGAGTACTCAACTATTTCACGTACTCATAACTCTACACTACTACTTACTACTTACATATTTCTAACAGAAAAAATAAATCCAATCAGTATTTTAATACGACCATTCTGTTCCTGTTTTCTGTTTCACAGTATGAACTCCTGGTATTTAACCATTTTTGTAAGAGGTCGATCGGTCGTCCTGTTATCGGGGTAGGTTTTTCTAGACATTCGAGAATATTGAATTCCAGCCACTCTTGTGTTATGTGCTCCTGGTACCTAAGATTTCACTTTTCTCACGAATTCTCACGATCACTGGCGTTGTAAGTCCCGGAATGTTAAAAAAAATGGATGTCGTAAAAATATTTCAAACGAAATGAATGGGGCAAAAAATATTTTCGTTTTATGACGGGAGTGTTTTAAGTTGATGTAGGTATAAGTAAAAAAAAATATGGTTGCTATTGTACTTTTATGATGAAAGTCGGTTTTTTATTCATTCAGTAAATGTTTTTTTTATAAATACAATTTAATAGACCATTACCATTTTTCGTCATTTCGTATTTTTATGGTAGTTGGATCCTGAGATCCTAAATATGTGTTTTTGCTACTTTACGCTAAAATTAACATGAAAAGGGTGAAAATATTTTTTATCCAAGGTACACAAGAAATACCTAGTTTTAGGTGAAAACTTGAACAGTACCTATACTACAATATTTTTACTCCATATTTATCTTCTTTCCGGAGATTACTTATCATTACTATGGATAAATCGTTTAATAAAAAAAGCCATTATGTACAAAATCGCTAGTTTTCCGTTTTCATTCACTCTTAAAATGTAATTTTACTGCTTTGTTGGCCAATTACTCAATAATTATTAATTAGAAATAATAATAATTGTCAACGTGATTTTCAAGTATTTATCATTAAGGTATGTATATTATTCTAACATTATCCCCCGAAGTGCAATTTAATGCCACCTACTAAACTTATTTGAGTGCCTAACACTTCTGAAAAACGTAAAATCGGGGTAAAAGTGCTAGGCTTACCAGGATAGCATGAAATGTTGCAATTAATAATAATTAATACTAATTTTTATAATTAAAAAAAGTATTTTCTATTTTAAATAATCTTGTTTTTTTGTTCCTTTTCTTTTTTTTTTTTCATATTTCTCTGACCTTGCAAAGTTTTGTTTCGAAAAAGTCGGGCAAAAAAGTTGTCAAAATAACCCATATTTTTTCACAGTATATTTATCAGTATAATTTCATAGTAAAAAA
>JAGVSP010006561.1:0-19154 GCA_022494985.1 Micrasema minimum
TTTTACTAAGCAAGTTTTATATTTATAAAATACAATATGAGGCTTGTTTCTGTTTTGTTTTTCATATTTCTGTTACTTACAATTTGATGCGCCCTTTTGGGTCGGTATCAGAGCGTTAACCGTGCTTGCCTATTTCACAAGGCATCAGGTTCTCGGCGTCCTGGACGTCTACTGTTGACAATTCGCCGGCATGAGAGCTGCGGGACGTGGACTTGACTTGGGAGGATGCACGGGAGCTGGCGGCCGATCGCTTAGCCTGGTGGCAGTTTGTGGAATCCATTTTCTATATGTATGATGACGATGATGATTAATATTTAGTTCTATCATGCTACAGACATTAAAATCTTTTTTTTTATGCACCATTTATTTTTTCTGTAGGTACTTTTGAATCAATACCTTAGCCAATTCATAATTGACTTAAATTCTCATAATTTTTAATAATTCCTTATGTTTTGTGAACGCAAAAAGTTAAAAGTTCCTTTTGAATGTTTTGATTTGTCACAAGAAAATTATAATTCTAACGGGTTCGGGTTGAGTCAATATAGCACTCTCTCATAAATTTATATTCACTCTTGATTATTTTTTGTTATGTTGATACTCTTTCCTTCAACAGCCAATATGGCTGAATTGTCTTTCCTGTCAATAATAAATACCCACACGGAATTGTTATTTGTATCTACAACTCGTCTCACAGTAAATAGAGTAAGATGGCCTGTTAGGAGGAGAGGATGACTTAAGGCCTCTTGTGCCTTTATCGTTCGCTTTGTCATACAAATGCTGGATAATTCTGGACATTTCTCTACACAAGTCCTTCTCGTACTACTCACTCTTCTCGTATCTAATCTTCTCTGCGGTTCATAACAGACTCAACAGAAGTTTTCTTACATTTACCAACATTTGTTTCAAAGCATCAAATGTTGTCTAAAAAAACCGATTCGGCACTTTATTAAGTTCTTAACTAAAAATAAAAAGTAGGTATTAATATAAATAGTTATTAAATATATATATGTTTTTGGCTATTAGTCTAATTGTGTGATTTAAAATAATCCTTTGAGAAGTCGCATAAATATACATAGATACTTAGTTTAGACCATATTTTGGGAGCAAGTAATTTATAATAGAAAGTATCTTTCGCTTAAAAAAATTGTAAATGTTTTTGATCAAGTAAAACAAGTGCTTGAAAGTGGGCATGTAAGAAGTCGGAATAATCGACGTGCGTGCATGAGAAGATGTATGAATGTGGAGGAAGCAAGAGAAGTATGCCAGAACAGAGTGGTGTGGCGTTCTAATCCTCTCTGCCTACCCTTTCGGAGAAATGGCGTGATGGTTAGTTAGTTAGTTAGTTAGTAAATGTTTCATAGGCTTGTTAATTTAACACTTACTAGACAAGCTATTTCAAAGAGAGTTGTTAAAATTTTATGTTCCATTTGCATTTGGCAGTGAAAAAAGACAACTACATATATCTATCCTCTACTATCTAATACATTTTAATCATTCTGTTTCCCTCTAACAAGTTGAGATTGAGTCAATTGACTCAATCTTCCTAGGACTAGGACATGACAAGAAATAGAAGAAAATAGCCTATCCATGTAAAATAAACATCATTGAGATGTTTGTACTTTTTTTTAAATAAACCGAAATTTCGCTAAGCTAAGCTTTTTTTATTGGCCAATTACAATTTGAAATTCATCTGATTCTCAAGTAATAAGAGATTCAGTTAACTTCTGACCACTCTGTACTCGTCCCCTCTCCGTGGATTTTCTCTGTCTTGTACAGAAATCACCACAATGGGCGGATTTCTGGGAAATTCTCCCACAAATAATATGAAGAAATATATAATAATATTTGCTAAAGGCAATACGCAATACATGTCGTGCCTTGTTTAGGTTTTGGATTAAGATACGAATAAAATTAACGTAAATATTGACGCAAGTATTCTCGTAGTTAGACTATTAGATACCTAATATTGTATAATTAACTAAAATAGACGACTTTTTGGTGGTTCAGTAAACAAATTTGTTGATTATTATAGATAGGTAATATAATAACATTGTGTTATTATATTTATTTAATTTTATTATAAAATTACTACGAAATGCTAGTGAAAATCTACATACCTATGCATTAACGTTGATAAAAAACAAACGGAACCCTTTTTGTATCAATAAAGTATGAATGCTTTTTGATTGTTCCAAACAAATGACTCCTCACTTTGAATCTTCTCAAAACGTTTTAATTAGCCGAAACCATTTCACAAAGAAACTGTCGAGTCGTCATCTATGACGCTGTATCATCTGTTTTATCCCGAAATTGACGATTATCGTGTCGGACAGTTAGTGAACATGTAAAATCTGTCAAATTTGATGTCAAAGTATCGAGTTTCCTTGTATGCCGACGCTTGGAGCGTTGTTCATATTATGTTAGGTGAGCGATCCTATCATCGACGTAATATACGAAATAATGTTCAAACAAAACGGATTTCTGGAATGTGTTGGTACATCAGTTCGTGTACCAGCGCAGTGCTGTATGTTCTATTAGGTACGAATAAGGTAACTACTACTACTTTCCCTTATCCGAACCCAATGGTGCATAGGGCACTGCATAGGGTACACCAAGTGCAGTGTATCTTGATCATTTTATTACATTAAGGTAAGATGATCAGTCTTTAGGCGTCACCTAGTTGGTGGCCAATTGAGTAGTACAGATTTATGTGGGTGCACAGAAAGACAGAGAGTAAAACAGTTACTTACGTTTTTACAATGGTTTATTCACAAAAACTAACTACTGATGCTAACACTTAAAAAAAAGATTTTATAAACTAATAAGGCTAATAAAACAATGATTTTAATGTTGAATAAATTCTCCAAAGTTGGCGGGAATAATGTGCCTTAGAGACGCGTGCGATGACGGAGGGAGCCGAAGGTATTTTCCTCGTAAGTTCGGTAAGTTCGTACGTGTTCGCCTTGCCGTGTCGCGTCATTGTCGGCGGTCGTTTGAAAAAAGTCTCTTTTCTGTTGGTTTCTTTGTATTTCGGTGTTAGGAACTCTTACAGAATTGATAAAAAGTAAAATACACGCCTGTTAATTCGTATACAGACATGGTTTTTTGATTGGCACTTCACCTGAAGCCAATTCAGTCGTGAGCGGCATCTTTTTATCATATTTATCCGATCCAACGATACTCATTTAGGTACTAACAAATTTTTCTAACATCCAAGTTTGTGAGCTTTTTATTAAGAAAATTAGCCCCTTCTTTGACTCATCCATCTGGCACAGAAAGGGGTAGAAAAAATAGACGGGACGATTTAGTATAGATATCAATTTCCATTAAAAAAAATATCCCCTCTCTGAATGAAGAAGTTTGACTAAAGTTCAAGTTTACTAAAATCAGTAATCTGTGTGGAAAATTAGAAATTAATAAACTAACAAGAAATTAAGTAAAAAATATCAATTAAGTAGATACGTATATTGCAATCAAAATTTCATATACATATTCAGTTTGTATTAGGTCATTAAGAAATCTCTTCCATATTGGGGAGGTAAACGGGCATTTTAGGCGCGGGGGTTCCAGCGCAATAAAGCGGGCGGGCAATTCTTAAATTAAACTTAATTAGTTAGGGGAATTTGGCTGTGGTTTTGGGGTCTGGTGGGTTGGATGCAGCCGCAAGATGGGGGGGGGGGGGGGGCGGGGAGGGGATGGTTCAGGGAGTTGATGCGAAGGTAGAGGGGGTTTGATTACATGGGGGTGTGCGGTGGGGGTGGGAAGCGTTGCGGGGGGGGGTGAGCAGGCGTTTGGGGGGCGGTGTTGATGGAGGGGGGGATTTATTTTGCCGCCCTTAAAGGCGCGGGGTGGGGGGAGCGGAGGACGCGGGGGCGCGGGGCGGCCAAATTAAGCCATTTATCTGGGGGGCCCAATGGTTACATTCCTGGCAGGGGGGGGGGGGGGGGGAGGGGGGTTGAGGGGATGGGCAGAAAACGAACTTTGCCAAATTCCATAATTAAAATTTGATGAATGTAATTCAGTAGTTTATCGAGGTTAGTGTTTGGTGCTTTTTTTATTTTATGTTTGATTTTTCTCCTTTTTATATTTTTTTTTGTTTTTTTTCTTTTTTTTTTTCTTTTTCTTTTTTTCTTTTTTTTTTTTTATCTATTTTTTATTTTTTCTTTCTTTATTTTCTTTTCTTGTATTTTTTTTTTTCTTTCTCTCTTTTTTTTTTTCTTTTTTTTTTTTTTTTACTTTTTTTTCTGTTTTCTAATATGTATTAAAAATCAATAAATGTAAATAAATGTTTGTTTCCTGTAGTACCTAATAAATTGTATTTGGTTGTTCAGTAAAAAAATCCTTTCAATCTTTTAACATTGCTTTAAAAAAAAAGTAAAAGTAAACGTTGATTGTAAAAAAATCCAATAATTTTTTAAAACGTACCAACCTCCAAACTTTAAGAAAGATTTCAATTTAAAAAAAATCATCCTCGAGTTTAATTCTTTTTTACATAGAAGTTGTTTTTCCGAATAATCGTCGTGCGTGTATGAGAAGAACACACATATGAATGCCTATCTCTTCAAAGAAAACGCGTGATGCTTAGTTAGTTACAAAACTAAAGTAACAAAACATTAAAAAGTAAAACACCCGCAAAGAAGTGTAAGAAATATGTCATTTTTCATACAAAATCTTGAAGAGAGGTACAATGCTGTCCCTATAGGAAGTGTTTGTGACAATAATTTGTAACAGAGTGCTCTGACTGGTTGAAGATCTACCAACTTCTAGTAAAAGCTTTCACATAACCATGTGCTCACGCCGTATATCCTTATGTATTAATAGATATTTTAAACTTCCTTTTGAACAGCTTTTCTACATGTAGATAGGTATTAAATATCTTGGAATTCATTATAAACATTTCAGTTAAATTTCAAGTGATACAGTTCCCCTCGACCTCCTGACATAAGCCTTTAATTACTCCAAGATACAGCATATGTCGCATGTCCGGGGGTAGTTCTGTTGCGAACTTTTCCACGCACAATTTATTCTTCCCGGGAAAACTGTCAACATCCCAGAACTTTAGTGAAAGAGAAACGAAGAAAAGAAACGAGGAAGAAAAGGAAGAGGGAGGGGGTGAAAATCGTTTTCCCGCCAAACGCATCCGTATTCTCTCCTCGGGACGTACAAATACAACACGAAGTGGATTTCATACGTCTAGGAAAGTGAAATCTTTTAGTCGAAAGTGACTTTCCATCGGCAATTTTACAACAAAATTATTAAAGTTCTCATGAATGTTTCCTAATTTACAAGTTAGTAAACAAAACATCTCGAACATTCAGGATAAAGAATATAATATATTCAATAATAGTTATAGGATATAAAAAAAGGATAGATGTGCTAAATACCAAATTTTCATGGAAAATTAGAATAATTTAATACAAAACTCAAAGTAATTTTGAAATTGCCCCTCGGCGGTATTCTCTGGAATATCGCAGCAGCTCTAGATCTGTCTAACGTGATAAAATATATCACGATTTTGATTGACATCCCATACGCGTCATAAATGCATTAGATATTGACATATTGATATGTTATCCTAAGACGTAGGAAGGCTAGTATAACAGTATTTATATCGTTTTCCCACTAATAAATAAAACTTTTATGCAACACAACTATTTTTAACTTCAAAAAGATAACAATGTATATTATCTAATAACTGAAAAAAGATGGGAATTAGTGAAAATATTTTTCTTATTTTGCAACCTTTTGGCACCTTGCCTTTGTTTGGCTCGCTGGGCGCCATTTTGAGTTTGGCGGCTGTGGGTGGTGATGGATGAGCGCTTTCCCGCGCAAAATAGTCACATGTGACGGCCGCTGCCAGTGGTGGAGGACATTTCCCGCCCTCCCTTCCGACCAATACTGTAACCACGACTAAAATAAAGCGGATTTAGGAAAAACCTTGGTCTTGGCACCCACTGTCAGATTCTATACTTGGTAAGATAAATAAGAAATTTTGATTATTTAAAATTTATTTTCAACACCAATAGGGCTTTTGCATATAAACAAAGTTACACAGAAACAATAAATTCAAATAAAACATAATACCATAAAGTGTCAAAAAAAATAAAAAATAGTGGTTATTAACATGATTGCCTATACATCCATCGCCTTTAGTATGTTTGACTTGAATGAATTGGTTGAACAATAATTTTTACCTTTATCTATTATTACATTTTTTTCTTATAATAATTGACATGGTTAGAGTAAATAAAAGCTTCAGCAAATGTCTGTGAAACCTTCATTACTGTTTTTAAAAAATGTACCTTACTACAAGCAGTTACGACTAGTTTTTTTAAGTTTACTATAATTATTATTTTAGTTGCATTATTGATATCTCAAGAGAGACGAGAAGTATTGAATGGATATCTAGGCGTTTACAGGGCTTATGAAAACTATTTGATGTTTTACAAAACTATATTATTAGCCAAATTACGCTACGCTACGCTTTACATGCGAATTATTTATCGAATGATAAAAAAAATATCTAGGTACCAATATTTGGATACACAATTTAATTATTCTATCTAGGTTACATTAAAATTTATATAAAAGGAAGTATTCTAGCCAAATTTTCAAAATTATATCCACCAATTTAAGTTTTTTTTTTGTTTTTAAATCTTCAATAAATACCTAAAATGCTACATGGTTATTGAATAATAAAGAAAACAGTTTATAAGAAATTTTAGCTAAACCTAAATATATTATTTAGGTACCTTGGTATTTTTTTATCCTAAATAGACGATATAAAAATCTATTATTTTTAAAAGATCGCATGTTTTTGACCTTCAAAGAGATCAAGTGGATAGTCTATTTGGAATTCCTCAATTGGCTTTTTTCCTTTTATAAAACTCCTCCGAGAGATCTAAACAAGGCGTATAAAATAATATAGGTCCGAAAATGTTATTTCTACCGGAGCACATCCCATTTCCTCGATTCTTCCTTTTATTTCTCCAGGAATAATTTAGATAGGGGTAAAAGGACTTGTCATAAGTATGTCCGATAGCCGGGTGTGGTGTACTGTGTAACTACTACCTCGGTAAAAGCTATTTGTTAGGTTTAGGGTTGATGTAAATAGTGCACGTAGGGGTATGGCAGTGTATAGCCCAAGTCTTTACGCCAACACTAATACAAAATGTGTGGGAATTCTAGGCTTCAGGACTAAAAAGGACATCGGCTATGGACGCTCTTAAGATTATGTGGGTGGCTTACCACGCACAGGAACTACTTTAAGAAGTCAACGTCTTTTTAAAAGATATCATCGCAGAATACGTTATATTTATGATAGTCCACTTTTTCGACGAACGAAAAGGTCGCATGCACCAAACAAATACTTTACACAGAATATTTTTTCTTTGATATTTTCTATTTGCAATACTAGGTATTAAGTATTTATTATACTTATTTTATTAAGTGTCCAAATAAGCATCAAAGTAATTGTATTTAATTTAAGTAGTTTTCTTTGTACTTTTTTTGAAAGTTAGTATGATATGCGATAATAAGCGATGACATCTCCTAAATCTTAATCATTATACATTGTTTAACACATTTTTGAAGGAAAATCATTGTCATGACATGTGGGTTTCTGTTTTTGAATTGTATATTATGCATGTATTATTTGTATCAATGTTTTTATTGAGGATATACCTATTATAATTGTTTAACGAGTAGTTTAATCGTAATATGATTTATTTTTAACGTTACGTAAATTCCACGAAGTGGGTAAGTTTTTTTTTTTAAACAAATGCGTACAGTTTAGCTACTGTTTTTTCAAATAATTTGATTTAAGTTTTTTTGAAAAAATCAAAAATTAATAAAAAAAAAAATATTTGACATTATGATTTTCGATTGATTATCTATCTACCATAGTAACAACCAATTTTATCATTATGTACTAAAGGGATATTTTCTTGATTTTTCTACTTTCGTTAGAAAAAGTCTTTTTATCCGCCCTACGTTCTGTGGGTCGCCCATGGCTCCCAAGGATGTACAAAGGAGAAGATTTCGCTGAGAAAGATAGGAATGTCAGTGGCATTCCTTCTCCCCGCCCCCGCCCTCCGCCCGAGGGCGGAATAAGCAGCCCGAGAGACGGACAAAGGAAAGGGGGCACTATAGGTACCTACTGCAAGGGTTGAACTTGGACAATCACCAATTTTAATTTGCCAACATCCAAAACAAAGCTGCTTTTTTTCCAATAAGTTGATTGATAGCTGTTGGTATTGGCGGCCCCTGTAGTGAAATGGTTAAGGGTCGGTTGTTTCATAATTGGGAATAGCGTCAAATGTAAAAGTAATCGAATAAATCGCCTTTTCTAGATTCTATTATTTTTATTTTTAACTTAGGTACCTACATATAAAGAACTTCTACACCCAGGCACACCAGCATGATTATTTTAGCCATTATTTAATCATTCGTTCGCTCTACATGACCAAACCACTGTAAATGTCCTTGTTAAGTGAATTGTATGTACTACTTTCTCTACATAATTTTTTTATTTATTTATTTAATATAGTACCTACATTTCAAACATTTTGGTTTCTTAAATCTACATACATTTGTTTTTTTTCCGCTATGCCTCTCTTGTGCGTGGAGAGGGACTTATTATCACTTACTTTAGATGACTATAATATAGTTCATGAAGAGCTTTAGCCTCCTTGAAGATGACATTCCACTTTTTCGATCGTGAGGTTCCTGCTCTCAGAAATTATTTTCGCTCAGCTTATCCAGATCAGCCGACATATTGTATAATTGTATATGTAACGCTGCGCTGTATCGGTCTACCCATAGGTCTAACTTCAGCAGGTTAAGATGCCTAGAGGGTATGAATATATATTACATAAACAACATTTTGAGTGTGTCCAAATACTTGTAGACAAAAACTTTTTTGAGTTTTTAAGTATGTAGACACACTCAAAATGTTATTTATTAAAATTAGCTGGTAAAAGTTATAAGCAAAACAAATTGAAGATTCATCTTCAGGCGTTTCCTAGTAGGTGATATAATTTGGTAAGAATCACACTTGCAATCATAAAGGTTTCTGCTAAAAATGCTTAGCAATTTTCTCAATGAATGACAGAGAGTGTTCACATGTGAAGCGTCGCGCCATTTTACTGTATATTGGCAGATATGGATATCAAATACTAGGTGAAAATGGGGAATGTTGTAATACATCAAGTGGCCACTCAAACCCAGCCATAAGCCCTGTAAACGCCTAGATATCCATATTCCCTTCCAAATTTCTCATCTCTGATGAGATGTCAAATTGTATACATTACATAATTTAAATGACCTATTTTGTTTCACAAATGTGGAACAAATAAGGGATGTACCTTAAAACGATAATTTTTCTGTATGGTGAGATTGTATACATAATTTTCCTTCCACCATTTTTCTCTATTCCACCCCTGCGAAGTGAAGAAGTTTTCTCGCTCCGTCGGTGTTTCCAGCGGCGCTAGTTCCCCCGCGCCCGCCCCCGGCGAGAGGTGGACGCGCGCCCACACCACCACCGACTGTCACTGACAAACGACCCGGATAGAGCGGTCCGAGGCCACCGACCAAATGACTGACGATAAAACGTTTTTCGGTTATGTGCTAGGGGTCTGGCAGAAGGAAATTGAAGGAATTTTATTTTATTTTGGATTACGTATACCTATACCGTTTTATTTCTTTACTTTTCCCTCTTGAGATTTTTATTTTTAAGATATGCCATATAAAATAATACGAAGGTACCTACCTGCGTAGTTCTGTATACCTACTGGTTTATTTAAAAAATAAGGACTTGAAATTAGAGAATCTTATATCTACTTAGTTACAGAGCTTGTAATACATTGTGATTGTAAATACACAAATACTTATTTGTTTATTTATTTCGTTTAATATAAACGGTACTTTTTATAAAAAGAAGAAAAATAAAAGGTCACATAATAACATGAATATCGATAATTCATAAATAAAATATAAACTACACATAATGTACTAAAATCAATGAATAAAAACTAATGTATATAAAACGAGTAATAAATTAAAACATCAGAATAACTATAATTGAAAATATATAGGGTAAATAAGAAATAGTACATTAAAAATATATACATAGATTAGGACAAGCAATCAGACAATGCACCCTAAAACATGACAACGAGATGTTGAAAAAATCTAATTTTGTGGCATACTCATTACCTCTTATATGTAGCCGGTTGATCAAATAATGTTTTTGGTGGTTAGAGTTTAGTTTTGGCAACATTAAACAATGGTTGTACCCTGGGGGACACATTAATCAGTTCTAACAACTTAGGACAATCAATAAGACCATTCAACATTTTAAATAGAAAAAGCAGTTCATACATAATTCTTCTGTCAACTAACTTTAGCAGTTTAGTTTCACTGTAAAGCAAATCATAGTTAATATCGACCAAAGGAATTTACAGTTTATAGTTAACTGCTTGCAAAAATTTCTTCAGAACTCTCTCGACACTGTCAGAATGATTTACGTAATAATGGTTCCAAATTGGAGTGTTGTATTCAAGTTGACTGCGTACTAGTAATTCAGTACTCTAAGATACTGGATGTTATCAAAATCTCTAGAAATTCTTAAAACGAAACCGAGAATTATTACTTTTTTATTAGCTACATCATTGATATGTTAATAAGTTAACTCTTTGTCAGATAAAATAAAACCTAAAACCAGATTTTCGCCATTTAAGTGGGAATGTATGCAATTGTTACATCAATCTGTAGAATCTCATTGTTTGACATTTACTTATGGTGTATCTAATCAAATGATCCCGATTCCAAGGAAATAATCCAGTCAGGTGACCTGACTGTTGAGGTAGAGGTGGATCCTTGAGCCATGTAATTTTCTTTTATTTTATCGTAATTTTCAGCAAAGTTTTAGGTACACCTACTTAAAAAAATATATCCCTTCCTTTGATTCAAGTTAAGGACTACTATCCTCATTCTCGCCCAGTGGTGCATAGTGCATTGAATCGGAACACCAATAAAGTGCAATGAATTTGATAATTTGTTACATAAAGGCAAGATGACCAGTTTCACGCAAGTCAAAAGTCAATCATTTAGCGCATACAAGTTTGAAACACAATTTTAACTCTGAGCTTCATGGCCACAATACACGTAATTCAAAAAACCTCCACATTCCAAAATTTCGATCCACAAAATTCGGTAAAAAATCCGTAATGAACATTTCTCGACCCCAATATAATAAACTACCCCATGAAGTAAAAAAAAAATAAATCAATACATAGGAGAGACCTTAAAGATTTGTATTTAACTATGTTTTTCAATGATAGTTATGATGTATAGGATTAAGATTGAATGTGTTAATTTTGTGTATCGTCTTTCTTATTCGTGTTTGATTGTGCAATATGTAATTAAAAAATGTACATAATATACGGTCCCAAAAATGAGTTTTTATAACTCCTGCGGTGCGATTCTCTAAGGTTTAAGACACTTCTGCGCATACGAATTCAGTACAAAATCGTATGCGCAGTAGTTTTAAAAACACTTACAGAATCGAAGCGCAGGGAATATAACATACAAGTATGTTTTATGTCAAAAAAATTTAAATTTTAAATTTTAAAAATAATGTGGTATAAATAAAGTTGCATGTGGAAAACAAGGAAAATTTAAGAGTTGACAGGAATACGCTACGTTGGTATAAATAATACTATGTTAAATACTACGTATGTATATGATTTCTTGTTGCACTTTCCTTAATTCCCCATACTTACTAAATCACTGAAATAAACTTTGTAAACATAGCTGAAATTTTCTATTTCTAAAAAAAGTACTACTGTTTTTAATGCTCTTTGGCTCTTCGGGGCACTCGAAGACATTCAGATGCTCTTGTTTTATGACTTTTAACACTTTAAGTTTTATGGCTGATATTTCAACCCCTTCAATGTACTCAATAGATAGAAAGATAATGTACTGTATAGGTCATATTAATTTACGTATGAGTAATAATAATCATTTGACATTACAGATCACTACTAAAAATCAATTAGAATTTTTATTTACGACTGAAAAGTTTCTTCTGCTCTATGAAAACTATATTTTAATTGACTCCGTATGGTTTTAACATAAACGAAACTTGTGTTTTCAAGATAGTGAATAAAAAATGTTTAAAATGCACAAAATATCGTGCGAATGTTAAAATGTTTTTTCTTTGTACGGAAAAAAATATTTATTTATAAATTTGTACATACTGAGTAGGCGGAAAGTTAACTGCTTTAAAGAATATGTACTTATATACGTACTTATTCGACAAACGCCTACACTGCACGTATCAAACATATAATACATAAGAGGTAAAAACTGAGGCGCACATAATCGTAATTATATAATACGTATTATTATATACTTTATTTTGCCCTCCCATAAAATGAAAAATACAATCAAATCTCTGACAGGTGATAATATCAAGAATAACGAGACAAAACCCATCACATTAAACGAACGTAAGAACAATACTTAGTAATGATTAAATTCTGTTAACATAAATTATCCATCAAAACTTCAATTAATTAAGGGTTCCACTACATTTACCTGTGAGAAAGATTAATGTTGGCTGTAAGAAATGTGCAGGTACTATATAGATATACCTACGTTTATATTTAAGTGTACAATGTACATATACTTGGAAAAACACTTCTTATGTGGGCAATTTATTGAGGTGATTCACGACAACAATGTGCTATGTCAAAAATAAACGAACATAATATAAGATGCTTTAAATTATATAACTTGTAAAAATATTCAATTATTTCCGTATTTTGAAACATGTTTGGTGTTGTGTAGAATGATTTTTATTTGAAAATTACGTCATTTTCTTAGTACTTAAACAGAGAAAATAAAAAAGAGGCGATAAAGTAAAAATTATTAGTAAGAAAATTTCACAAATCAAAAAGTAAATCTTATCAACCATAAATTCACCCTGTTTATTTGTTCTTTTCTTTCAATTATTTGGGATTGTCTTTTTAATCGTTTCATGAATTTTTACGTCAACAAAAAAAATATTAACCAACACAACTTTTACAGTACTAAATTTTTAAGTACTAAAATTCCGTTTACTAAATTTATAAAACAATAATGAAGTTACTGTTTCATCTTTACGTGTAGTTGCGGTTTTTTCAGACTTGTATCAGTTTTCGTGTAAGGCGAACATAAATTAGTATAATATACTTACTTAACGTCTATTAAAAAATATGTTGACGCATTTAATTACGACCTTTTAAGTTTTATTGCGATAGGTTTAGGTGGAATTATTTACTCACACAAGGAGCTTTATAATTATTATACATTACTCTGTTTAATTACTACTTGCCACAAGAGAGGCTACACTTGTGGATTCTTATTTATTTTACTTTTATTTTTAAACCTCAGCTATTTTCTGTTTAAACGCGTACATAATCCGTATACCTTTTATTTTAAAAACACGTACACATTCGTTTTTTACGTACAGTCGGGAATCGAACTTGGGATCCCATATAATAATATATAATAGCTAAATCGCACCATCACGCTAAAAAGTCACTTTAAAAATTACTCGTTTTCATTAGAGAAAATATGGTTTTTATATTTCAACATTGTTTTTTATTTTTTACACAGCTTGGAATTGAACATAAAATCATAAAAATAGTATTTTTAACTCCCCTTTATCTTGTCAAAATATATTTTTTGTATTCGCAAATATCGCGTGAATGTTTCGAATATGTTTGTTCTGGCTACACCACTGAAACGTCACCGAGCACAATGGAGATCTCACTTTATTGCGCGTCCTATAACTAGCCGACGGGGGAAATTGCGTGGAAAATAGGCGAACGCGTATGTCTTGCCTCCACCCCGACATAAACGCCGGACTTTGTGGGAGGAGAGGGGGGTGGGGGAGGTCAACTCGACTCGACTACACCCCTGCCTGACCCCCTCCCATCCCGAGCCACGGATTCATACGTGTTTCTATATTTTATTTTTGCCCCTTTTTACTGTATAAGTATTATTTGCTCGGTTCTGGCAACTTTACTACGTTGGAAAAGCTGCGTGGAAAAACGGCTTTCTTTGAAAAAGGAAATTATATGATTTTATAGGTTTCAATAGATATAATAATAATCATCATCATCATAGTATCAGTCGGCCGCCAGCTCCCGTGCATCCTCCCAAGTCAAGTCCACGTCCCGCAGCTCTGACGCAAACTGCCGACGAATTGTCAGCTCCTGCATCACACCTGTTCCCCTCTAAGGCTGCGAATCGTGGCACCTAACCAGGGCCCCAGACAGCAGACTTCTGAGTTTTGAGAATAGGTGTCTTGGAAGAATTTTAGGTGTGCGGTGGTTTGATTTTGTAAGGAACACAGAGGTGAGGCAACGGACATAGCAACCCTTGGTATCTACTGTCATCCGGTGAAGGCGTTTCGGCTGGCTAGGCCATATACTACGTATGCCTCCCGAGAGCCTTAACATTGCTTGTCTATTTTACAAGGCATCAGGTTCTCGGAGTCCTGGTCGTCCACTGTTCACCTAATGTAGATGTTTTAAAAACTATTTTTTTAACTTTATCTACAATTTTAGTGTAAATTGGCGGGTTTATTGCTTATTGGTAATTTCAAACTACTGAATGAATGAAGCTGAAATTTTTTGTGGAAAACTTCAGTTAAAGCTAAAACATCAATAAATAATGACATTCAGTTGATCTTAATAAAAAAAACTTATTTTTCCCTTTCCTCTCATTGTCTTCTCCGTATAACCTACCTTGTTTCAATCATTTCTATGAAACGCTTCAGTACCAGTTTAAGGTACCATATAATGAAATAATATTAATTTGAGAAATCACTAATCATATAAATTAAACTTACCACATGAAATTAAAATATGATTAAAGGCTTACCACAAAAATCATGTGTCATTTAAAATACTTACCTTGGTTTGACACCTTAAATTTAAGACTATTATTTGTAATGTGGCCATCAATATTCGAGCTTCAAAGCTTTGCCTTAGCGCTATTTAGTAGATAACTTATTTTGAGATTTCGTTTTTGGTCCTTATTCCTTATGCCCCCCGCGTACGCGTGCAATCACCCGACAGCCTATTTGTTTTTACCACTGTTCGTGTTGCGGTCATATAATTCATCCCCCCCCACCCACGACCCAAGATGAAAATGTGTCACAGACCAATAGGAAAACGGTCAAACAAAACACATTCAGAGAATGGCAATTTTACAGAAATGTATTGCAAAAATAATTTTAAAATGCAAAATTCATTTTAAAAGAAACTCAAACCACTTTATTCTACATTCTTACATTTTTTATTCTATAAAAGAACAACAAATATTCTTATTATTTTCTTTATTTTTATTATTAATTATATTCTGTATTCAACCGGCTACATACGTATAATAGGTAATGAGTATAGCACAAAACTAGATTTTTTCAGCATGTCGTTGTCATGTTTTAGGGGTGCATTGTTTGCTTGCTTGTCGGACCCGATGCATATCATTTAATGTACTTTTTCTTACTTACTTATTTATTAACAATTTTTTTTTTTTTTAAATCCCATTTTTTGTTTTTGTATTTAAAAAAATTTAATTTTAGTAATTTCTTTTATTATATGTATAACATATATATTCCTGTTATATTTTCTTTATTATTGATATTTATGTTATTGTGTACTTTTTAATCTTATTTTTCTTATTATTGTAAAGGGTATAGTGTACCGTGCATATGAAGTAAATAAATACTTGAAAGTAGTCATGTGAAAAGTCGAAATAATCGACGTGCATGCATGAGAAGATATCTGAATGTGGAGGAAGCAAGAGAAGTATGCCGGGACAGAGTTGTGTGGGTTCTATTTTCTCTTCTGTGATGGTTGTTATATATTTTGTCTGATTCTGAAGCATGTTCATAGTATTTCTATTTTATTTGTGGAAAAGCTCGTAAAGTATACTCGGTGGGGCGAATAAAATCAACCTCTTTCATTTATAATTTATTTTAATTAGTCTGTTCTAAATCTGCTTAAATTTATCGCTATTTTTACATAAAGAAATATTTTACACCAATATTTTATAAACGATGTGTTTTGAATATGTTTTTAGATTGATGTGTGATAACATAATGATCGTGATTTGATTTCTTTTCTTTAAAAACTCTTACTATTTCCTTTACTATAAAACAGGTATTTTTATTTTTATTTATATTTATTTTTATTTTATTATATTATGTAGTATAACATAACTCGTAGTACAACCTGAAAACTGGTGGATCTACATCATTTTTGCAAAAGTCATATGTAATATGTAATATAATCTGAGTTGAAAAATTTTTTTTTTTCTCATAAATTCTTTCATTACAGATAATATATTTCACTTTATTCAAATATATTATTGTGTATTTGTTTGAAGCATACTTCGATATGTTATTTATACCCATGTAAAAAAATAATTGTCACAATTTAGCACAACAGTACTATTCTCTATTTATATTTAATTTATGTATCGCTTTAATTAAAGTGTTTTTTTGTAAAAGGCATGCGCCGTAAAATATATAAAATAAATAAATAAATAAAAGTTTTCATCAATCAAGTTTTTAATACTACGATACAAATAAATATAGGTAGATACTTACAAAATGTATAAAATACACGTAGAAAATTTAAAAATATATACAGATTATGTACTTATATTTATATACATAAGTATCATGTGTTACTTGTTATTACTTCTAGTCATAAAGATCATCACAAATATTGGTTTCTATAAAACCTGTAAATTTAGAGAAAAAAAATTTACTGATAAATTTTAACACGCTACAATTAAAATTAAAAATCTCAATGAAAATAAAGACGAGTTATCTACGATATAATGCTGTTAAATTCAATAGTCCGATCGGTCACAAAATGGCCAATATATTTCGTTATACAGCCAGTCGGGTCGGGAGAAACGTAATGCGCACTTTATACGGGACCGAAAACTGTACAAAGACTGCCTGTCAAAAGACACGCTAAATATGGGTATTTAAAAAAAGTATTTTTTTATCGTATATTAGAACACAGGAAATTGATAGTTATTTATTTGTTATTTACGTTTTTAAAAGCATTCAATACATATGGCAATTAAACGTTTACATATAAAAACATTAACTGTCAGGTCAGCCAAACGTTCCGTCGACCATTCAATATTCCATACAGTTTCGCTTTATACGGGACAGTTTCCCGCCCCGGATAAAGTGCGCACAAGACATCTGGTGGACAATATAGCTTTAATGTTGCCGCAGTTCACGCATGTGTTCACTTCCCTTTGGAGAGCCGCCCGCGCCCCCCCCGCCCCCCGCGCCCCAGCTGCCCAGCCTCGGATCCCAGCGCCCTATCTGGCGCCTAATGCACAACACGAGGCATTTTAGCCCATCAAAGGGTGAAGGATAACACAACAAAAAAAGAAATCGTCATTTGTTAAATGAAATAGATGTCTTAATAGCGCCGTTGGAATCAAGACGACATGCTTTGATGTATCAAGATTGTTGTTATTCTCAGGTACAGTACCTACCTTATGTGTATCATCATCATCATCATACCATATCCGCTCCCCATGTGGAGCGTATGGAATCCACAAACTGCCTCCAGGCCAAGCGATCGGCTGCCAGCTCCCGTGCATCCTCTCAAATCAAGTCCACGTGCCGCAGCTCTGTCAACAGTGGACGACCAGGACTCCGAGAACCTGATGCCTTGTAAAATAGGCAAGCATGGTTAATGCTCTCGGGAGGCATACGTAGTATATGGCCTAGCCAGCCGAAACGCCTTCGCCGGATGACAGTAGATACCAAGGGTTGCTGTGTCCCTAGCCTCATCTCTGTGTTCCTTACAAAGTCAAACAACCGCACACACCTAAAATTCTTCTAAGACACCTATTCTCTGCACTCAGAAGTCTGCTGTATAGGTACATCATAATATGTATCTGAGCTTAGTTTTAATATTTTCTGGGACATTTTAATTAATCTAACCTAACAAAATCTCGTGCGTTTGAGACTACTTGCTTACTTTTTACTGCTCTGGATTTTTTTAACAATTTCATCTAATGTTTGACGAATTTTATTAACCTACCCTCGGTACTAAATGAATACCGAAGTATGCAAGAACCTACGAAAATTACACAGCATATCTACACATTACATAAATACGAGTATTTATTTATTTATTTTTACATACATTTACAGTTATCATAAGTATGAACAGTTTATAGTTTTCATGATCCGACTTGCTAGATACGAGTATATATTAAGCGTAGAAATATATCTGATTTATGTTTTTTGTATAAAGTTATAAATAATGTAATTGAGAGCCCCTATCTTCTAGAGCAGATACCTCTTCATTGTCCAATTAGACTCACTAGACAATGTCATATTTTTTATAATTTAGCACCATCAAATAATTATTTCCAAAAAAAATTCTTTTATAAAATCGTAGTTGTGCGAAATTTAATGAATATTGTACCTGTCTTGACATATTTAACATCAGACTACCCAATTTCAAATTAAAATTATTTGAAATCTTATAGACTGTAAAAGGTAATCCTAATTCTATTCCCAGTCATCTCCTTTTTCCTTTTACCTATCCCTATCATCCTATCCTTCCCTCATATCTCTTTATTTTTATTTCTTATATTTATTTTTTCCATCTACTTTGAATTGTATAAATGTGAAAAACTATAATTGGTAATCATGCTTTTTTGTATTCTACGTTCATGTATCGATACTGTTGTTTTTCCTATAAAATAAATAAAATAAAAAATAAAATATCCATGTTAAGTCGGGACATTTACAGTTAATGCTCTACATAATAACAATAACAATTAAAAAATACATGTTCTAGTGATATTTTTTTGTTCTAGTATAATTCCTCTTGACATAATCACTGGGCTTTACTTTGGAACATAACATGATGTGTGTTTATCTCAAATATGGTTTATTCATTATCATCGTACATAACTTCGATTTTATGAAAATAATATGTAAATATGTAAGTGCAAAGTCTAGACAAACTTTAATACAACGGTGCTTGTATTGTGTTTTTATCGGGATATCCCTTTTCAAAAGATTAACACTTTGCTCAAATACTCGG
>JAGVSP010006563.1:0-21100 GCA_022494985.1 Micrasema minimum
GGGTATTACAAAATAAATTTTCGTGTTTTCGGCTATTGAAATATACGTTTTGAAATTCATCATATTTAATAAAAAATCGAAGTGTTGAGATTCATAATACGCATATTTCATTGAAAATCAATGAAGTGTGAAGTGGACTGGTACCGAAGCGTATGACTGATCATCCTACCTTCATGTAATAAAATGATCAAGATACACTGCATTTGATGCAGTGCCCTATGCACCATTGGGTGCGGATAAGGGAAAGAAGTAGAAGAGCGAAGAAAAAAAGAAACAATAATAGGTAATTACAATTAAAATCTAATTAAAAAAAGCACTCACTTAAATAATTTTTACATCAATTAAAATACTCAAAAACGATACTGTCAAATAAAAGCGTTAAGAAATACATGTACATAAATTTATGAAATTGACGGCCAGTTTGCCGTCTTAGCGAGCAGTTAAGGGTTAACAAGCGAACCTGTTGTAGCGGAATTCCTCACAGTATTTGTTTGAACCTAGCCCTTTGTATCTTGTAATGATTTGATTCAACCAAATTCCATCATCACGACTTGTTGACGGCCAGGTAGCCGGTAGACTTACGCCCAAAATTTCATAGACAAAATTAAGATAATGAAGGGCATTCTAATCTCCTCACGGCAATGTTTGCCCTTCTTAAGGCGTTTGGAATGTACACCAGCGGGTGTAAGAATGTGAGCCCTTTTTGTAAGGGATAATCACTCAGAGCTTAAAAAACCTCTTACCTGAGAATTTAACTACGTCTTAATTGTCTTTCTTTGAGAAAAGTGTTAACATTTAACCGGGAGCTTAGGCATCGTAAATTCGTCTTTTGGCTGCGTAGTGCAATGGTTATAATAATGTTAATCTCTTGCATCCGGTCATGGGTTCGTTTCCACGTCAAAAAACAACATTTAAAAATGAAAACTAACTAACCATCACGCCATTTCCCCGTAGGGGTAGGCAGAGAGGATAGAACGCCATACCACTCTGTCCTGGACTGACTTCCTTCGCTTCCTCTACATTCATACATCTTCTCATGCACATACGCCGATTATTCCGACTTTTCACATGTCCACTTTCAAGTACCTGTCGTACTTGGTCATGCCATGTCTTTTTCGGCCTTCCTCGGCTTCTACATCCAGGCACACTTGCAATTAAACTGTTTATTAGCCTTTCTTTCATCACTCATTCGCTCCACATGACCAAACCATCGTAAAAGCTCTTTCTTAATTTTGTCGATAATGCTCATCTCAGCCATGCGCTCTGCTCTAATTTCGACATTTGTACACCTATCATACATAGTCTTACCACACATAGATCGCATTTCAGCAGCATTCAGTCTATTTTCATCATTCTTTTTCCAACACCACGCTTCACTACCATACATAAGGGTTGGTACCAGAACTCCGTTGTGTACTGCCAATTTTGCTTCTTTCGATAAGTTCTTATTTGCCACTATCGATTTCAAGGCACCATTAACTCTGTGTCCGGCACTAACCCTTCTCTCGATGTCCTTATCCACATTTCTGTCTCTTGTGAACATACTTCCCAAATATACAGAAAATACTAGAAGTAATTATTGGCTCTGTAGATCTGAAGCATATGGCTGATCATCTTACCTTCGTGTACTATATGATTGAGTTATAGGTATTACACTTGGTGTACGTATGCAGTATCCTATGCATCTTTGGGTGCTGATAATAGAGAAAAAGGAAATAAAGATGATGGTATCGAGTTGAAACATTTATTTATGGTGCTATTGAGATGTATTATCGTTTTTTTTGTACAATTTGTCAAAAGACACGCTAAATATATCCGATTATGTATATTTTTAAAGCGGGATCGTAAGTTATTATCGTATGTTTGCACACATAACCAATGTCGTAAATTATTATTTGTTATTTACATTTTATTTAAAATATAAAAATTATCAATATCTCCTATAAACGTTTACATATAAAAACATCGACTGTCAGGTTCTTCGAACAAGAATTTCAGAGAAGTGACATTGCATTCAAGTTCTTGGCGTCCTGGTCGTCCACTGTTGACAATTCGTCGGCAGTTTGCGTCAGAGCTGCGGGACGTGGACTTGACTTGGGGATCTGGGGGCCGATCGCTTGGCCCTGAGGCAGTTTGTGAATTCGATATGCTCCGCATTACGAGCATGGTGTGATGATGATGATGACATTCCATACTTATCCACTACGCCATCACTAGACATCACACGTGTCGTGTATTGGCCTAAGTGCTGGAGTCTTACGACGGTGGAATTCGATAGTAAGTAGTGTTATGAAATTAATTTTAGGAAGCATATATTTTCCATTATTTAACTCACGTATCTGTTTCTTTCAATTTATTGGCTATGGGATTGACCGCTGCTTTAACGCCTTCTACGAGTTTATCTTTTCTATTTCTATATCTTCATCTAAACTACCTAAAATAACACACTTTGACCAATAGAAATAAATCTTCAGTCGTAGTAAAAAGTAGTATGTCGAAAGATATCTAGATGTTATGGCGATATGTACTGAATTATTTTTTTTTTTTTTTATATGATTGTAAATAATCTCATTATATAATTCTATGCTGTTTCGAGTGTAGTGGGTGGGTAAAAAAATTTACTGGCTACATATTAAGGGGAGGACCGAGGCAGAAAAAATTACTTTCCCTTTTCCTTCCTCTACATTTCATACTTCACTTCTCATGCAACATAACGCCAATTTATTCCGACTTTTTACATGTCCACTTTCAAGTTGCTACTTGTCGTGCCATTTTTCTGGACCTTCCTCGGCTTTTTTTAAATCCAGGCACACTCGCATCGTATAGCTTTTTTTATCCGTTATTTCATCATTCCATTCGCTCCTGGTTTGACCAGAAACCATCGACAATACGACCTTTCTTTATTTTTGTCTGATAATGCTTATCTCAGTCTTGCACTTCTGATCTAATTTCGACATTTGTACACCTTATCTATACATAGTGATTATCCACACAGATGATCGCCATTTCAACAGCTTCTTACTTTCATCCTTATTTTCCACACACCACGCTTTCATTTTACATAAAGGGTTGTACCAGAATCCTCTATGAACTGCCGCAATTTTCGTTACGACAAAAAGGCGTCACTTGTATATTATTATTACCCGTTAGCAGATCTGACTGTTGATTCAAATCTGAATCATATGATAGTCAATTGCGCGATCCATTTCCATAGTTCTGATACGATTTTTGTCCAATGTTTATACAACGAAGTTACTCAGTTTTCTTTTCATACATGCCAGACCACTTCATGACTTGACAGATTAATGTATTGAGCTGACAGTGAAACGCGGACAAAATAGGTCGTTTCCTCCAGTAAAAACAATAGTATGTCAGAGGTGTGATTTGATTCCTATTGGTATTATGGAATTGTTATGGAATTTACACGACGCGTGCTATTACTTCAGGTATTGTAAAACTCCAGTGCAAGTTCTTACGGATGATGAGGAAAGATCGATTTGCGGCGTTTCATTTGTAATGTACGGAAATACACACGTGTACTATTATTTACTACAGTTCGTCAGACTAATGCCAATGTGCACTGCGTCATCCCATTCTTTCCATATGACCACCTCCATTGAATACATTTCGCGGAATGTTCGGGATGGATGTCTGGCGATGGGGGCATGGCGAGGCGCGGGATACGGTCTCCACTCGGGTGGTTGTAATTACTAATAAATAAATGATCGGGGTAGAAGAACTAACATCCCTACCATGTTTAATTTGGGCCGACTCTGGTTGGTTTGGGTGATGGAAACAATGACAATTATAATTACATAAGCCGAGACGGTGGTTAGGGGTACAATGAAAGCATTTTGTTCGCGTACATTAATCGTAATTCATCCGTATTTTTATCACACTAACAATCTTAAAATCGCGGTTTTGCTTGTTGAAAAAATCGGTATAGTTGGCTGGACTGAAATAAGACTGAATAGTCTTTAAAAGCAGTATAGGGAAGGGTGGGGCTTTTCATTTTGATCATTGAAACGTTACATTATGTATTTTCATCCGTTTTTTTTATCCACCTACTAACAATCTTTATAAAAGCGGTTTAGCTTGTTGAAAATTTCCGGTTACAGTTGGCTGGGACTGAACATAAGATCGAAATAAGAAGAAAATTGTCTTCAAAAACTGTCTAGGGAAAGGGTGGGGCTTTCGTTTGTTGTACATTGATGTCGTTTGGTCGGTACACCAGGGTAGTGTAACTAAACGCGATGTACAGCGAAATAAACCAGTCGATTTCGAAATATTTATTTGGAAATGTCGATTTTGTTTAATAAATTTTTCTTTGTATTTGTCCTTAGTTTTCGTGATAATTGAGTACGAAGTTGATTTATTTTGCAAATTGTTATCAAATATAATGTGTCAAATTAGTTAGTCAAATTAATGCTATCCATAAAGAAAACAGATTTTAAAACGTATTTTAATAAAGATTTGAGCAATTTCACTTAATCTGTCATACTTATGAAAAGTTTGTTGAGAAATATTATTTTTTTTAAATCTTGATTAAAAAGTCATATTACACTAGCGTTACTATTACGATGTTGATTCACCCAAATTTTCTTGTTTGTTCTACGAGTTTGTAACACCAGTATTAACCTTCTTTTCTTCCGCTTTTTCCATTTTTTAAAACCTGATATCTATTAAATTTCGCGATTAGCTTTAAAAAATCGGTAGAGTTGTTCTGGACTGAAAAATATTCTCAATAGTCTGTTTTTTATAGATCTTGGATAGGGTGGGGCTTGCATTGATCAAGATCCCGATGCACTCCGTTTGTATCATTTGCAGTGCCCTATGCTTCCATTAATTAAGTTTTCAGATTGGGGAATGTAGTTAAGAGAGTTTTTTTTCAATTATTTTTATATGTTAGTACCTTTTGATGGCGTGCCATTTTGTTTAGCTATCGTGTTTGGCGTGTAGAGACAGACGGGTGGTGAATATATGATGGTCGCTTCATATACTTATACCTACATTTATGGACGTATTGAATTGTAATGTCGCATACCAGAAAATATCAAGTCAAACGCCTCTGGAATACTCTAGTCAAGTCGTTTAATACCATAACAATTTTTTTTTGTTTCTTAAGCATACACTTATGAATTGTAATGGTTCAGAAGATATCAACTCTTCAAGTTAACCGGAAGACTATGGATGTCCATCAATGCTCGGCCTTCTCCATGGTTTCTCGTGCTGAGAACTTGGTTGCCTTTATTTTTACCTTGGTTATGATGTACAAACAAGGTTTATATTTCATCAAGTGGATTTTTACTGTTCTTAATTGATTATTCCGTCATCAATATTGTGTTGGGATCAGGCGGGATACATCAGTAGCTCAAGCACAGATAACTATCGACGTAGTTAAAAGCGTGCTAATCACGTGCTTAACGCTAACGATTTTGAGCGATCACAATCACATACAGTTCAATACCGCGATCGCTGAGCCGAGCATTGACGAAGTGAGCCGAGCGGAGCCGATCTACGCTATTTATCGCGGCCTTACGTCAAACGTCAAATCATCGCGCTTGTCTGATTTTTTTTATTATGTCGACTGCTTTTCTCAATATTTGGCTTGCCGAAAACCGGCTAAATTATAATAAAGATTGAACGAAGATTTGTGCGAATAAGATATATCTCGGGAAATGGCTCGCGACTAGTATGCGCTCGTTTAATAATCCCGATCGATAACTTTTAACGCGTGTTCCATTGTGATCGCGAAAACGTTAAACATCCATGGGTAAGAAATCGTTATCACGTCGCTTATTACCGAGTCGGTACTGATCTGTGATCGAGCAACTGGTGTGGACCAAAGGGAACTTCTCCGCAACTGCCTGAGATGATGAGGAAACCACGGAAAACTCATCATGGAGAAGGCGGACTATTGATGGACATCAACAGTCTTCCGATCAACTTGAAGAGTGCATCTTGGGCATTTTGTGTCCTATTTTTGTTTATATTACCGAAGGGGTAGGCAGAGGGGATAGAACGCCACACCACTCTATCATGGCAAACTTCCCTTGCTTCCTCCACATTCATACATCTTCTCTTGCATGCACGTCGATTATTCCGACTTCTTGCATGCCCACTTTCAAGCACTTGTTTAATTGATCATGCCATGTCTTTCTCGGCCTTCCTCGATTTCTACATCCAGGCACAGCCGCATCATATATTTTTTCACCCGTTCTTTCATCATCCATTCGCTCTTCATGACCGAACCATCGTAAAAGACCTTTCTTTAAATTGGTCTATAATGCTTATCTCAGCCTTGCGCTCTGCTCTAATTTCGACATTTGTACACCTATCATACATATTCTTACCACACATTCGCCTGAGAGATCGCATTTCAACAGCATTCAATCTTCTTTCGTTCTTTTTTTCCATTTCCAAGCTCCGCTTCCATACATTCCCAACCCATTTTGAATTTTAATATTTATTTTACCGTCTGCGGCCCTGCCGTTAAGCGCCCCTGCCGAGTACCCCAGCCTCCACCTATTTAAATAAGCCTTATCGCGCGAGCGTGGCACAAAGCAGGGCTATTCAAGCCGCGGCCCGCGGGCCCCCATTGTCCCCGGATTTATGGGGCCCATTCACGCGCAACCGCCATGAGTTATGGCCTTTTTCTTTGGGATTGTAATGGCGGTAGCGGATGACTGATGGCTCCGGTCTGTAGATGTGTAGGAATATTTTTTATTATCAACGATAACATTCTTATAATAAGGAACATTAAATTGTACCGGCTTTACGAACTTCTCTCTGGGAGCAATAATTTATAATTTTTTTTTTTAATATTTTTTTATATCGACTGCAGCAATTAACAATGTCGGATCCAAATTTTGTCATTTTTTTTAAGTCTTACGCAAACAGTGAAAGTCACACCCTTTTCCTAGACTGTTTTAAAGATCATTGACCTTTTTTTCAGTCCAGCACAACTCTACCGATTTTTTTAAAGCTTATCGCGAAATTTAATAGATTCAGTTTTAACTGGAAAAAGCGTAAGAAAAGAAGGTTAAATACGCGACCAAATGCTTTCATTGCCCCTATCACTGTCTCGGCTCTAAGATTGTCATAAACATATTCACCCCAACCTGCTCAAGGAGCTGGCCCAAATTTACAGTGATAGAGATATTAGTAATTCTACCCCCTTTTTCGTCGTTAGTTACAACCGCCCAATCCCGCCCGCAAAATGAAAAATTTCTAAATTTGAATTCAAATTCTATGCGCAGGACATTAATGTTCCACCCTTTTTCTACAAGCCTTAGATTCATTTAGGGACTATCACATTCAGCACAAATCTTCCATTGTGTTTGATGTTTCGAAATTTTATATGGAAATCTTCACAAGAATATTGTAGAAAGAAATTTGAGATCATTGCTACTTTGAGTGATCATTTAATGGATTAGAACCGCCATTTTTTGCCGTGGATTTTTTACCGAAATTCCAAATTATCAGTGTCCAACCGTGGCTAAAGGTTGAATGGTCGAATTTTGGCGGCAAACGTGAGCTTTTAAATTCAGAACGTTCGCTCTTTTTTCGGTTAATACCCGATTTGACAAGCGGTCACCGTTCGAAATTGATTCAACTGATTAAAGTCTGTGATAATTTATTTCAAACTCTTTCAATATTTGGATGGAGGATTTGTCACTCGGCAAGATGACCGATGAATTTCTCCGTAATTTTATTTAATTCTTTTTCTGTTAATTAAGAGAATGCTCCACAACGATCGGCTGGCAGTTCCCGTGCATGTGCAATGTGCATCCTCCCAAGTCAGGTCTACGTCCCGTAGTTGAAGCTGAAGACGGATTGTCAACAATGAAAGCCCCACCCTTTCCCTAGACTGTTTTAAAGACTATTGAGTCTATTTTCAGTCCAGCACAGCTCTATCGATTTTTTTCAACAAGCTAAACCGCGATTTTTAAGATTGTCTGTGTGAAAAATTTATGATGAATTTACTTGATGTACGCGAACAAATGCTTTGATGATATTTCATAAAAACAGCGCTATATAAATGTATGAGGATATTCCAGATGAAATAAGAAATGAACAAAATGTAAAGTTATTTAGGGTTAAATGTAAAAAAATGTATGTGTGAAAAAATACAAGTGTAGGTATTATATCATAGCTAAAATTGAAAAATTTATAATGGTAGGATAGTTAGGAAAATAAAATTAAAAAAATTAAGTTTAATGTAAAATATGTAAAAAATTATACAAGTATACTAAATAAATACAATTATAAAAAATAAAAATAAATTGGCTTAACTTATTATTATTATTATTTAAGTTAAAGTTGTTGCGTCCGTTGCCTCGCCTAAATTAAGAAAAAGAAGAAAAAAGTATGTATAGTACAATATATTCAATACTACCGCTATCCCTCTTCTTCCTTCACGGTTCAAACGAGCGTGACTGAAAAGCAAATACTATTCTTCTGACGTTTGACAATGTTACCGTTGTTTTTTCGTTAATTATCGTCTATTAGCGTAGATTAGTTTCGGTTACCTAGAAGAATTTCATGAAAAGAATTATCATAACTAAACAAAGTTATTTTAAGTATTTTTTGTGCGAACATTACTATAATAATTGCTTTTAACGCTATAGGCTTTTCTTTATTATTTACAATTTAAATTCTTAACCCTCCGTCTGTCACTCATTTTTTGTAACGCGAGTCGTCGCACGGGTCGCTAAATACCCCAAAATATAAACACTTTAAAAAAAACGTGATTAGAGACATTTAATGGCAAATTTAAAAAAACATATAAATAAGGAAAGAAACAATAATACAAGATACAGATAATCGGCCAATAAACCGTCAATTTAAAAAAAAAATAGTTTGTCTAAAACTTCGAACAAGAATTCACTGAAGGGGCGTTTCCATACAAATTTTCTAAATATATCCGCTGCTTAGGGATATTTTCATAACTCTTATGTTAAAATCAAAAACGATTTTTTTGATTCTACGTGATTTTATTATCAAGTAAGTGACAATTGTTTCGCCTTGTAAGGGCATTATCAAACTTTTTTTTTATTAAGGGCATTATCAAAACAAAAATGCCCTTACAAGGCGAAACAATTGTCACTAACTTGATAATAAAATCACGTAGAACCAAAAAAATCGTTTTTGATTTTAACATAAGATATATGCCATGTCAATCAATAATTTCATAACACCACTTATTATCAAATTCCACTGTTTAAAGACTCCAGCACTTAGGCCAATACACGAAACGTGTGACGTAGATGTCTAGTGATGATGACGTAGTGTGTGCCGTAGTGGGTTGGGTAACTGTACACCTAGACACGGTAGTATTTTTCAAGTATGAAATAATGGAATGTCTCTTCTCTGAAATTCTTTTTCGAAGGTCTAAAAGCATTAAGTCACAAAAGGATAACAAATAACGGACCACTTTGAGGAACTAGGCAGTAAAGTGTATGGCGTGTAATAATATAATAACAGGCGAATCCTGCTGATTTCACGGACTTCACATTGTTTTGATTAACATTGTGGTATTTGTAAAGGGTTTTTGGTGGTCCTTTTATCCATGGGATGCATACATGCATTTTGTCCCCTCCCCTTTTGTTCCCTAAACCATTCTCAATTGATGCCTTCTCTTCCATGTTCCTCCATTATGACCCCTGACCGCGTACGCTCGGGTGGATGTCTAAGATGGTAATTTTGGCCAACTTTGGTTGGTTTGGGTGATGGAAACAATGAAAATTATAGTACATAAGCCGAGACAGTGGTAGGGGTACAATGAAAGCATTTGTTCGCGTACATAACGTAAATTCATCCGAAATTTTATCACGTTAACAATCTTAAAATCGCGGTTTAGCTTGCTGAAAAAATCGGTAGAGTTGTGCTAGACTGAAAAAAGACTCAATAGTCTTTTAGACAGTCTAAGGAAAGGGTGGGACTTTCATTGGTGGTCCTTTTGTCCGCATTAGTGGTAGCGTATTTGGCTATACCGTGCATGACCTCGGGGTTCGATCCCGTAGGGGGTCGACATGAAATATTAATATTTCATGCGTGATACTTTGGACTAGTTCTGAAGCGTAAGTTTGGCGCATCTTTAAAAATGATCAAGATACACAGCGTTTGGTGAACCAATGCTGTGCCCTATTGTACCAATGGGTGCGGATAAAAGTAATAGTAGTGGTAGTACATATCCGTCACTTTCCTAATTTTAAATATTTGAGATTATTGCCAGTTAAAATAATTCGCATTTTTAGTAAAGGTATGAACTTTTAACAACAATATTTTGAACGTATACAAATACTTGTAGACAAATTACTGGATTATACCCATGCTGGGCTGATATCAGATATTATTGATATCCCAACAGAGACAGAGAAACTCTGGAAACGAATGTGGGTTATCTAGGCGTTTGTTAGATTGCCAAAAAATGCTTAACTATCATCTCAACAGATATTACTATAGGATTTTTTTTTTTAAATATTAAAAATCTGTCGAAAAACCAACTCGCATGTGGATACTTCTGTACTAACTCAACATATATAGAAGTTTCAAAAATTTGTCATATATGGTTGTCAGATGATGGGCGGAATGGGAATGTTTGTAATACATCAAGTGGCCACTTAACCCAGCCAATGACAGGTCATAAGCCCTGTAAACGACTAGATAACCCAATTCGTTTCCAGAGTTTCTCTGTCTCTGTTGAGATATCAAGGTATGAACTGCTTATTTCCATTTGTATAGATCTATTCTGAATGTCATACAATAGATTGGTACTTTTATTTATTTATTACAACATTCCGTACTATATTTAAGATCTGGCGAACGTTTTGTGGACCGAATTAGAAACCAATAATGTTGGGAAATTTGGTAAAAACTTTAGTATAAGCACAATGGAACTTTAAGATGTTTGGCAAATCATGAAAAACTCCTGAAGTAACAGTGAATGTAGAGGAATGACAGTTATAAGCAGTTAGTTGATTAGAACGGCTAAAAGGATTTACGAAGTCGAAGAAGGCCGAGAAAGACATGGCATGAACAAGTACAACAAATACTTGAATGTGGTCATGTGAAAAGTCGGAAGAGATGTCTAGACAAAATTAAAAAACAATTACTTTTTTTCATTAATATGCAACAAGAGGTTCAAAAAATATAAGATTAAAAAAGAAAAGAAAAACTATGTCTTAGAATTGCCTCATGTATAAAGGCATCAAAATGTATGAGGAGATGCCAGATGAATTAAAAAATGAACAAAATTTAAAGTTATTCAGGGCTAAGTGTAAAAAATATATTTGTGAGAAATACTAGTGTAGATATTATATCATGGCTAAATTGAATTAATAATAATGATAGGATACGAATAGTTAGGGAAAAAATAAATTAAGTGTAATGTAAAATATATTTGTCTATGTAAAAAATTATATATACGAGTATACTAAATAAATATAATAATAATTTTTTTTATTAATAATAATAAAAAAAAATTGTTTTTGAACCAGTAGTAAAATTAAGTCATAACAGTGCAATTCAACACTAAAAATACAACCATCTAAATAACACTGTTTAATGACTGTTTATAATATATGGGTTTTATGTAAACTTGTCCTGTTTTTTACCTGCTTCCCTGCTTGTCCAATTACGTTGGACATGTTGGACATTTCACAGAATTCTTAGCTTTCTCTCTACCTGTTTGTCCCATTGCCTCCTATACATATTTCTTCCCTCGTCTTCTTTTGTTAACATGATTGTTTGTACAGACATATTGCACGCTCTTACCACCAATTCTCACAGTCAAGTCAGGGCTGTGAGAATGTTGGAAAACTCCAGACATATTTTTATATCATTTTTAACAGTAAAAAAACTGGAGTTTTTTATGATATTATTCTAAAATATTTAACAAATTTGACTCACCAGAATTAATTAATCTACTCTCTACTGCAGCGGTTCTTAACCTTTTTGACTGGCGACCCTAAATACACACAAATTTGAAGCCCGCGACCCTGAATGTATTATCTTATTTTCCAGTAATAGCAAAACCATAATAGTAATTATAGAATATGAAAAGTTATTAATTAATTAGAATTAAAAGACGTTTTTTTTTTCTTTACTTTATTGGAATCAAACAAACCAGGATTACAATATTACATTTAAAAATATTAAATGTTCTTTTTTTATCTTCAAAACATTTTGTTTATTAATGACTACATTGGTGTTGTATTTTAGAGCAAAGAAGATTTATGCGTGGAGTTAAAATTTATAGCAAGTGCACATCGCATGTCATGCTGAGGATCCAGTCTATTCCTTTTTACTTATTTTTTTTTATGATTGCAAGGCAAGAAAATCCTGCTTCACACAAATAAGTAGTCGGGAAAGGTAGCAGAGCTCTTTCAGCTTCATTGCTCAGTATAGGCTTCCCTAATAGTTTCGCCCCAAAATTTCGTGAGACTCATTCCGCCGAATCTCTCTTTTAACACTCCATCACCTTGCATTTCCAGCAATTCTTCTTGTAATCCAACTGAATCATTTTCAATGCCCATTACATCTAGTTCAAATGATTTTCTTACCCAAACTATATTTCTCGATTACGACATTTTGTGGAATATATCTTTCCATTTCATTTCCAAGTTTTGTCAAATGATCTAAAAAAAATTGGCATGGTGTCCACAAAAATACTGTTGTCATTGACATCTTCCAAAAACAAGTTTAATGTTGGAAATGCTGCAATTGACGTTGAGAAGTTTTTACTTGCCTAAGTTTTATTTTATTTTTGAAAACAATAATTTTTTCATCTACTACTACAGTGCGGTTTCGGCCTTGCATTTCTGTATTCACTTTCACTTATTAAATGGTAGAAAATATCACCTAAATATGCCAATTTCGCCATCCACTTTTTATTATTGAAGCGATCAGCACATTCGTGTTTTTTATCCGTCAGAAATATTTCGATTTCAGTTTTGAGAGAAAGAACTCTGGCGAGAATCTTTCCACGAGACAACCAACGAATATCCGAATGATATAATAAATGCTGATGATCTGAAACCCATTTTTTTTCGCACATCAGTCGAAATATTCGAGAATTAATAGCGCGCGCCTTTATAAAATTTATAATTGAATTACGTCCTTTAGTACCTGATGTAGATCTGGCTGCATATCCCGCGTTACCAAATTTTTTTCGGTGCTGTTGCTGTCAATATATTTTTTATGGTAGTTCGCTAGTACGTATTGAGATAAAATTAGTGATGTGACATCGATCTACCTATTGATCAAAATAAAAAATATTCCATATTAAAAATATTTTAAATTCTATATTTTGTAACTTTTTTGAGATTTCCCGCGACCAATCTTAAAACCTCTCGCGACCCTTATCTGGGTCGCGACGACGAGGTTAAGAAACGCTGCTCTACTGCCTAAACTTTTCATATACCTAAAGTTAAAACAAATCACAGAAATAATTCTACGATTCCTCGAATTTGTAAGGCGTTTGATGATAAAATTTAATAGCTTAGATATGTTTAATACCCCATATAACAAATATATAAAGGAACTTAAAAACTTACAGACTTAAGATGACAAAAATATTTATTTACATTATAAGTAGATTCTTTTAACTGTTTAAAGCTACCTGCGGATACATATAATTTGATGGCAGGCATGTTATTGTTAATTATTAGTTTTAAATATATTATGTTTTACCTGTACATCTGTTTGTATCCCGAATAAAAAAAATAAAATAAAATAAAATATTTAAATTTCGGGGGTGCCTTCAAATAGTCAGAAATAAATTAAGTTATGCTGGAGTGTTGCATTGCAATTGAATTGCATGTCGGAGTCCTTATCTCAACTAGGCCAGATCTAGGTAGACACAGAATTGCAACCTACTTCTCACTTTGGATAAGGATTGATAATATCATTTGTTTCTTAAATACTTTCTCTGCTGTAAAAAAAAACATCAACATCATTTTGTCGGGAGATTTTGTTGTATACTTATTCAAGTAAGCGCAGTTTAGTTTACGTGGTGCGATATTATTTATATTATGGATAATTTATATAGCGCCGTTTTCGTATAAATATACCTCAAGGGCGCTTAAAATATTGAATTTAACGGCTTGGGAAATTTAAAAGTGAGTAAAAAACTCAATTTCTGAGTAGAAAATACCATTATCGAATTTAATCAAAAGATTTTGAAAACATATAGGTCTTAAGTTTCTTTTTCTTTCAAGAAAGATCTTCTGAATTTCGGCGAAAGCTAAAAACTCATCTCTACAAAAAAAAATTTTATCACAGTTTTTGACGTGATAACGTCTAATAAATCGATGAACGCCGGCTGCACACACGAAAAAGCACGAGTCATTGTCACGTTCCGCCTAAGCCGAGTGTGCAAGCAAGAGCGAGGAACAAGCGATAGAGAGGCACGATCGGCCTAAGCGTTCGGTTTGTGACGCATCTATCTCTCTTCCACTCCATCGGCCGATGCGTCCGAGTAGAAGGGAGACAGCAGCAGCACACAAGAAGAAAAAAAAAGATAATTTATGGAAAAAAAATTGTAATTTTCAATTAACTGCTGCTTTGAATCATACAAAATAATTATAATTCAGTAATATATAATTCAATTCAATTCGTAAAGTATGGTTATTTTCATCAATGTTTTCTTATGACGTTATCACGTAAAGTTATCGTCCGTAAACCGACTTTACAGACAACCAAAAGTTTTTTTTAAACATGTTTTTTTTCCTCTCCACTGAAATCACTAATTACGATTTTTGAGAGATGAATTAAGGACAACACTCACTCCCACTCCCCCAAGTGACACGTAGTTATCAACAAGTAGCAATCCTGGGTGTTGTCATATTATTGTAGCCTTAGGATCCGTATTATTGTTCATTCTTCACATTTCTACTTATTTTTTTGGATAATCCCATTTGACTAAGTTGTAAAGCGCCCTTGAGATGATTGCCATAAAAACGGCGCTAAATAAATTGGCTTTATTTACTACTTTCGAGTCAAATACCATTTTCACAGCCCTGGCAATAACTCTAAATATTATTATTTCTAAAATATCTCTTCAATCTATATTGCTCTATTCCCCGCTCCATCTTTTGTGCTGTTTTTTTTCTCGTCTGTTTTTCTTTGTCTGGCTTTATTTCTTGTGTATTTCTTACATAAATAATTATTTATATTTGACTTGGCGATCCTCTTTTAACGTTTTTTTGTATTGTTACTCGTATTTTTAAGAGTTTTTGATGTAATAAAATGCTACATTAGACAATGGCACCACTTTTTACCGAACCGAATATTAGAATCAAGTTGTGGTCTGGGGATTATGTAGAATCCTAATCTACCGTTACTTTTAAAGTACCTAGCGTTTAATTTGAATTGTTTGTTCTGTCGTGAATATGTTATCATAAATGTAATTATTTTAAGACCCATGATGAGTTATATGTAACTCATGAGAAATGCGTGTAATAAATGTCAACCCTGGAGCGAACACGCATTGTAACTAACTAACTAACTAACCAACCATCACGCCATTTCCCGTAGGGGTAGGCAGAGAGGATAGAACGCCACACCACTCTGTCCTGACATACTTCCTTTGCTTCCTCTACAATCATACATCTTCTCATGCACATACGCCGATTATTCCGACTTTTCACATGTCCACTTTCAAGTACTTGTCGTACTTGGTCATGCTATGTCTTTCTCGGCCTTCCTCATTGATCTGTTAATAAAACATGAATAACTGTTTGAATAATGCAATGTTAGTAATACGCTTACGTAATAAGATATGTTTACTAATGAGTAACATACAAACTCACCTGGACTTGTGATCAAGCTATCACATCAGAAAACTCGTTTAAATTAGCTTCTGCAGTAATTGACATGAATCGCTATCCGTTAGAGAAATCGAGTGGTTAATTGATATTAAAACAACTAACATGGAAATATTATTATTTAGTACTAAAATGACTTTTTTAGCAAGTTCAGTTTATTAACACTGCACACAAACACACAAATAATAACTAAATAACTAACTAACTAACCCACGCCATTTTCCCGAAGGGGTAAGCAGCGAGGATATACTCTACTCTGTCCTGGCAAACTTCCCTTGCTTCCTCCACATTCATATTTGCTGTACTTGATCTCATGCACGCACGTCGACTATTAATCCGTTTAGTCGTTCTTTCATCATTCATTCGCTCCACATGACCGAACGAACGATCGTAAAAGACCTTTCTTACCGCAAAATAATAATGATAATAATCGGGTAACTTATATAGCGCCATTTTTGTGCAAAATTGACCTTAGGGGCATATTATTATTATTATGGATAATTTATATAGCGATTTTTAATATTATACTAACGGCGCTTCAAAATTTAAAGCGATGTGAAAACTCAATTTCTGAGTAGAAAATACCATTATCAAAATTAATCGAAAGATTTAAAGAACATATATAGGTCTTAATTTTTATTTCGAAACATCACTTCACTCTCACAGTTGCGCACTTCTGGTGGGAGAGCATTCCAAGCCACAGGGCCCGCAACCGCAAAAGCGCGCTCTCCAAATTTTGTGCGCTGATTACGGATCGGTACTAAAACCCTGCCTATAGCTGTAGATGTAGCTGATCGAAGTGTGAGCCACTTACGACTTTGACGTCTTTCAGCCAGTTTATCTGGAATGCAAAGCTCTTTCATACTCCGCCACGTGACTCGCGGCCGCTTCCCCATACAATAGTATTCCTCGATTTCCTTCGGAATTTAACATTACAGCAATGATTTTTTCACACATTTTAGATACGAATAAAACAAAAATGGATGACGAAAGAACGGCTAAAAAAATATATGATGCGACTGTGCCTGGATGTAGAAGTCGAGGAAGGCCGAAAAAGACATGGCATGATCAAGTAAAGCAAGTGCTTGAAAGTGGGCATGTAAGAAATCGGAATAATCGACGTGCGTGCATGAGAAGATGTATGAATGTGGAGGAAGCAAGAGAAGTATGCCAGGACAGAGTGGTGTGGCCTTCCCCCTCGTGATAGTGGCGTTAGTTAGTTAGTCAAAAATGTAAAACGAGGGACTGTCTTTCAGGTGCGCATAGAGGAAAACGCAGGTTCTATTAGTACCCTATAGCCCTAAAACTTGTATCTTAAATCATTGCACAGTATACGTGACACTGTCGCCACGAATTTTAGTTTCTAGGAAGTAAATAAATGGTCCCCCATTGTTGGCTCCGGCCCCTATTGTGAACCCCTGACTGGGCCGTATTTGGGCCCTTTGTCCAAATCGGACCTTCCTGGTACCTAATAGGGACCCCTCTTCACCTGTGGACCACCTGACGAGGGGCGTTCAGATAGTTAAAAGATTTTTTAAATATACACGGAGTAATAAAACTCGCAGTACAACCCGAAAACTGGTGAATCTACATCATATTTGGAGTCGAATCTGTAATATGACTTTTTAATCAGAGCTTGAAAAAAAATAGTATTTTTCTTCTCAGCTTTCATTAGTACCTCAGATTAAGTACCGATCGGTAATGCGACGTGATAACGATTTCTTAATGGATGTTTACGTTTTCGCGATCAGATGAACACTGTTTAAATTTATCGTCGGGATTATTAAACGATCGCATACTAGTCGCGTGCATTTCCCGAGATATATCTTATTCGATCTTTATTATAATTTAGCCGGTTTTCGGCAAGCCAAATATTGAGAAAAGCAGTCGACATAATAAAAAAATCCGACAAGCGCGTTGATTTAACGTTTGACACGGCCGCGATAGTGGTGCATCGGCCCCGCTCGGCTCAGATCGGCTATGCTCGGCTCGGCGAACACGTTGCCGAACCGATACCACGGTATCGAACTGTGATCGGTCAAATCGTTAGGGCTAGCACGTGGATAGCACGGTCGATAGTTAGATTAGTTAAGTTAGTTAGTGTTTTGATTTTATTTTATTTATTGAAAGCATAAATATTATTAAATACCTAAAAAAAATCAACTTCGTTCCCAATTTTCTGTAAAACTGAGCGTCAAATCAAAAATATTATCGTACAAAATCGTCTCCAAATATGATGTAGATTCACTGGTTTTCCGCTTGTACATCGAGTTTTGTAACACAGTGTACAATTTTCGTTGTTTTATAAATGTATAAACAAGTCGAGGAAGGCCGAGAATAACTTTCTGTGATAGTTAAAAAAAAATCAATTCATATTTAGGTACCTACTCTATATACTATCTTTTAATTTCGGTTGGCTGGACCATATACTACGTGTGCCTCCCGAGAGCCTTAACCACGCTTAACGAGGCTTCACGTTCTCGGCGTCCTGGACGTCCACTATTGACAATCCGTCGGCAGTTTGCTTCAGAGCTGCGGGACGTGGACCTTGGAGGCAGTTTGTGGGATCCATACTCTCCACATAGGAAGCGGATATGGAATGATATCTATTAATTAAAGTGCAGTGTATTTATTTTTACTTTTGACTAATTCGTTATTGTTTTTTGTTTCAGGTAAGACAGTCATCTTCTTGAAAGTAAAGGAGGATTCAGAAGGTAAAGATTCTTAGTTTATTGATGCATAAAAAAATTCATCACATTTCAGTGTCCAATGTCTTGTAAACCAAAATATTCTGTGAATGCAGAAAAATCACAAACGAAAAATCCGTTTATAAATCGGATGATTAATAACAGAGATACAATCATTTAAACTTTGATTTTTTTAAATATTTTGTATGGTCGGTGACGTCACCGACGTTGTATGGAGAATAAAAACTATAAATGATTGTATCTCGCTTATTATTTATCCGATTTACAAACGGATTGCACTGGTGGTTTTGTGATTCTTCGTTTTATTTTATTGCATTCACAGAATTTTGGTTTACAAGACATTGGACACTGAAATGTGCTTAACGTCGGCAACAGAAAGTTCACAAACACGGCATAATAACCCAAATATGGTGCCTTAAAATCGATAGTGGCTAATAAGAACTTATCGAAAGAAGCTAAATTGGCAGTACACAACGGAGTTCTGGTACCAACCCTTATGTATGGTAGTGATGCGTGGTGTTGGAAAAAGAAGGATGAAAGTAGACTGAATGCTATTGAAATGCGATCTATGTGTGGTAAGACTATGTATGATAGGTGTACAAATGTCGAAATTAGAGCAGAGTGCAAGGCTGAGATAAGCATTATCGACGAAATTAAGAAAGGGCTTTTACGATGGTTTGGTCATGTGGAGCGAACGAGTGATGAAAGAACGGCTAAAAAAAGTTTAAATGCAAGTGTGCCTGGATCAGAAACCGGGGAAGGCCGAGGAAGACATGGCATGACCAAGTACGTCAAGTACTTGAAAGTGGTCTTGTGAAAAGTCGTAATAATCGGCGTATGTGCATGAGAAGATGTATGAATGTAGCGGAAGCAAAGGAAGTATGTCAGGACAGAGTGGTATGGCGTTCTATCCTCTCTGCATACCCCTACGGGAAATAGCGTGATGGTTGGTTAGTTAGTTTAGCTGTATTCTAAAAGCCGTGAAACTTATGAACTTGAACATTGAATTCATTCTGGCGCTGTGTTGTCTGTTAATTGATGAGTTTACCATTTATGAATCATAACCATACTTGCCATAAATCATTTGTAAATTAATGATTGAATTCCAAGAAGTTGGTCTCGGGCGATTTCTAATTGGCAATTTGCTAACACGAGAATACCCGTTGTGGAGGAAACCGGACCGGGGACTGAACCCTGAAGGCTATTCCCAGTAAAAATGTAGCATTTCCGGTAGAGAAGCATCCTTTATGTGAATCGTTTCAATACCACGGCTTTTTTTTTGTATTTATTTATTCATTAAAAACTTAATGTACAATAACATGCCATAATAGTAATAATTCCGTAATTAATATTATGAAAATCATTAATAATTATTTCTCCGTAATCAGCGCACAAAATTTGGAGAGCGCGCTTTTGCGGTTGCGGGGCCTGTGGCTTGGAATGCTCTCCCACCAGAAGTGCGCAACTGTGAGAGTGAAGTGATGTTTCGAAAGAATATATATGTTTTCGAAATCTTTTGATTAAATTTGATAATGGTATTTTCTACTCAGACATTGAGTTTTTATTCACTTTAAATTTCCCATTTAATTCAATATTTGAAGCGCCCTTGAGGTATATTTATACGAAAACGGCGCTATATAAAATATCCCTAATAATAATAATTTCATGTTGACCCCCTACGGGAATCGAACTCGCGACCTTATGCACGGTAGCCAAGTGCGCTACCACTATGCTACGAGGCGGACAGACGCATATTATTATTACTACTTTTCACGTAACAAATTATCAAGATTCACTACAGGACTTGGTGTACGAATGCAGTGCCCTATGCACCATTGGTTTGAAAGAGTGAGTAATAGCAGTATTCCATTTAATTCCATAATACTTGAAAATAATAATCAAGTAATGGTGTAAGCAGTATGGAGATAAGCACTATCGACAAAATTAAGAAAGGGCTTTTGCGATGGTTTGGTCATGTGGAGCGAATGAGTGAGTGAGAGAACGGCTAAAAGATGTTTAAATGCAAGTGTGCCTGGATGTAGAAGCCGAGGAAGGCCGAGAGAGACATGGCATGACCAAGTACGACGAGTACTCGAAAGTGGACTTGTGAAAAGTCGGAATAATGTGCATGAGAAGATGTACGAATGTAGAGGAAGCAAGGGAAGTTTGCCAGGACAGAGTGGTGTGGCGTCCTATCCTCTCTGCCTACCCCTACGAGGAAATGGCGTGATGGTTAGTTGGTAAGTTTGTTAGTAATGGTGCAGTAGGGATTCGAACTTCCAGGTACCATTCGTTCAAGTTTTTACAATTTTTTTTTGGTTGTATTGTTTTTATATTTAGATAAAATTTGATCAAGAATCTTTTAATATGCCCCTCTTCTTTTGCACCGGCTCCCAAAAAGAAGACACATTTTTTTTTAAATTCTATTTTTCTTACAAATTTCACAATAATAAAAACACCGATGTGAGAAAGGCGTTCTGTTGTATTCCTGTACTATTATCCGTACAGTACTAATAATAATACGTCTGAAAATAGGAAGTATGTTGTGGCGGTAGACTGATT
>JAGVSP010006564.1:0-15680 GCA_022494985.1 Micrasema minimum
TGAAAAAGGGGTTTTTTAAAGTCCTTATCTAAATCCAGGTATGCTTTGGAGGCTTTGGTCCACTGAAGCCAGCTTCAGGATGTGATATTGGAAGGAGATAGGGGAGGATTGAAATATAAAAATAACTCCTGATCTTACGCTCGGCGAACCATACGGAGGGTGCAAACACCATTCCTCCTTTTATCCCTTGAATAGGTATGATGGATCAAACTGCCGATACTGTTTTATTTGAAAAAATTGAAAACACCTATTTTAATATTACTTTTTTATAATTTATTAATTTTCTGATGTGATCACATTCACATGTTTGTTGTACTTGATCGTAGCTTGTCTTTCTCGGCCTTCCTCGACTTCTACATCCAGAATTTAAGATAATCTTTCATCATTTATGCGTTGCACATGACCGAACCATCGGCATCGTAAAATACCTTTCTCAATGTTTTCGATAGTGCTTATCTCAGACTTGCGTGCATGAGAATATGTATGAATGTTAAAGAAGCAAGGAAAGTATGCTAGGAAAGAGAAGTGTGGCGTTCTACCCTCTCTACCTACTCCTTCAGGAATGGGGTGATGTTTCGTTAGTTAGTTAGTTATTAATTTAAAACAATGTGTTTGTTTGTTCGTTTTTCCGTGAGTTGTACTACATACCAACTACTACTGCTACTCTCTCTTATCCGCACCCAATAGTGCATAAGGGCACTGCATTTATAAGCAAAATGCTGTTTATCTTAATTATTCATAAATGAAGGCATACTATTGATAAATGATCGCCTATTTATCAAAACCAATATGTTTGACCAAACTCATTATTTAACTTTTTTTAAATGTTACCCTAATTTACACATATCAATTTAAATAATACAATTAGAATACAATTAGCTTCTTTGTTGAAATATCAAGATAAATTGGCTGTCAACAATCGGTATTATCATTTAGATGTTTTTAAGGTACTACTACCACAATTTCGTTATACGCATCCAATGTGCATAGGTTTACCAAATATAGTAAATTTAGGTAATTTAGTTATACTAAAGCAAGACGATCAGTTTTACAATTCATCGCCTGTTTAAAATATTTTTTATGTAAAAATCACATTGAAATTAATATTTCATTTTGACCATATCGGAAATCGAACCCGTGACCTCATGCATAGTACGCTGCGAGGCTGACTAAGGTACAGCTAATAAGAACTTAATTACAACATTAATTTACGAAATAGCCAGTACTATAAACTTTAACAGGCCAATAATTCATCGTATTTTATGAGTGGTATATGAATAATAATAAAATCGTCTAAGCGAGGTCTCGGGCGATTAAAACATGTCCAGCTCGTACTATTGTGTTCTGATAATATCGACTATTGTACGAGTATTGCATGCTCTGCGTTATCAGATTTGGCAGGCGACACAAAGCGCCTACTATCGTTATACCGAAATATCGAATTAACACGAATTTAGCGCATTACGCATTTATTTTTATTAAAATGTTATTAACGAATTTTTTTATTTATATTATGTTTATGGTATTGATACATAAACAGCATAGTCATTATGTGTACAAAATTTATTGATTGTGTACATAATTTTTTATTCTTTTTGTTACACATCTTTGTATCTATATATATTCCGCAATGTACGTATTATTTTACTAATAAAATTATTTTTTTAAAAAGCCATTTAACAGGCTAATTAAAGCCCTAATTAATTGGCATTATAACGTAATTTAAGAAATTAAGAAATAAATTAAAATCATGTTATCAAAGCATGATCCAGTTTCTAGGTAGGCATAGGTAGGATTGGATCTTGTATGTATCTGTTATTACAAATAATATAAATCCATTACGGGCTTGCATCAAACATAACATCAATAAATTGGTATTATCATGACGAATGAATTAACTAGATATATACATCTTCAAGAATTCTGCAGTTAAAATGGTTCTTGATTTTTCAAAATAAAATTCTATGAGCATTATTTGAATTAAATGTTTTATTTAACGCCTTCGCTTTAACTTGTCTCCGTTGTAAAAGAAAATAATCAAATCAAACTTACAAATTAACATAACATCTAACTTGCCAAAAAGTTATTTTTAATTATAATTAAGTTCCAACTCATTTCTCCGATCGCTCACATTACAAAATTTCTTAAAAACTTGAAGGAAACTCTTGAGAGCAGTAAATAGGAAACTTTCTTACCGGTGGATCTCCCACTCGACGCGCCTTGAAACTCGCAGCTAGGCAATTTGCACAACACTCACGTTGAAAAATAGCGGACGACCGCTCCGTACGGCGCGCGGCGGAGTACTGAAATTACTGAAACTGAAAACTGCACACCTCTATCTTGAGTTCAGTCTCAACCGACAGACGAATACTATATACTCGTACGTACGTCTACGCAACGGACTGAAGATCAAGAGGTTCTATGCGAGATTAATTCCACGAGGCATTATCGCGGTCCAATTAATTTAATGACTGTTAGAAATTTGTGTAAATTGAGATAGAAATAAATAAATCAAGCTGAAGTTCACACTTTAGCTGCTAGCAAATTTTGCTTAGTGATTTCGTTTCTTAGTTTTCTCAATTTCTCTGAAGCTTTTCTTAAAACCATGTTTTTAAAAATCTTTTGTTTGCATTATTACAAAACTGTAGGTATTTTAAAAAAGGTATATTTATTTATTTACGGCAAAAACAAATTCATATATTTTTAGAAGTAGTTATTGTACGTAAAATAAATAATATTCTTGACATTTTATTTTACTTAGTTTTTTTCAACCTCCGTAGGCCTTTTTTTACATTAAAAAAAGTTACACAAGTACATGCTTGAAAAAAAATCCTCGTCATTCCATATCCGCTCCCAATGTGGAGCACATGGGTTCTACAAATTGCCTCCAAGCCAAGCTATCGACCTCAGTTCCCGTGCATCCTCCCAAGTCAGGTCTACGTCCCTCAGCTTTAACGCAAACTGCCGACTGGTTGTCAACTGAGACGAATACATAAGTATTATGTATCTATGAGTATTAGGTACTATTGATCTGTCGTAGTAAAACTCCTAAGAATACTAGACTTGCTCTAGAGCCATTAGCATGAAAAAGTAAACAAAAAGGAATGAAAACTAATTTTTATAGTAACACTGTAATTATTTTTTTGTGAAAGCAAATAATATCTATATTAGAGAGGGTGACATATAAAATTATGTTTTCGTAACTTTTATAAATATATCAAAGAGGCCTTTTTTTTCTTTCTTAAAAAATTGCATATAAAGAGATTTTTTCTAAATGGGTTTAAATTTATATTCACTATTATTATTTGTTATTTGTTTTTTAAGTTTCGGATTCACTCTTACATCAAGATGTTATTTTAGAACCGTATATATAAAATAATAATGATGCTAATAATAAATGATAAATTATGTTTATATATATATACATATTTATTTTAAACGGTGCATGATCGGGGGGAGTGGAGGGGGCACGGGGAAGCTTATGTCCAGCAGTGGACCTTCACGGGCTGATATGATGATGATGATGATGATGAAATTGTATTATTATATTTTACATTCACTCCCTGTGTATAACAATTATAATATAACTAAGAGATCCGCCTATAATACTCTTTATCCTTCAATATTGACGAATGCACGCACTGGCTAACAAGTATGCTAACAAAATTGATATTTTCAACATAAATCTAGTGCATTTTAGGGAACAGTGTCTGGATGCCATCTCTGGCGGTAATGAATAGCTACCCACTGTGTTATCATTTAAAAATGTCTATGTAAAAGCCCTATGGGCGTAAAAACAATAAAATAAAATAAAATAAATAATAAATAAATGCACTAAATTGCTGAATTTTTGTTGCCAAAAATAGAACCATTAAAACTGAAGCCAGTTTCCATGGTAATGGTGCACACCACATATTTAACATATTGTCACTGAAAACCTACCTGAATAAATTACCCCCACCTGGTAAAAATCCCGCGGGGTGATTTCCCTCCAATTTCCCCCCACCTCATCCCTTTCCTCACCCACCACCCGACCCACCGGAAGCGCATAGAACGCCGGAAGGAGGTGCTTACACTTTTTTTCATTCAGCGAGATAGGGAAATTTAATTTTTCATCTATTTGTCTGTCTATTTCTTAAGAGGCTTTGCCTCCTTTACATCTCATCTAATTTTCGTGACTTGTTCAAGTTAACTCGGGATGCGCTGCTCGCAGACGCCATTCATTTTAGAGGGAAAGAATATTTTTTTTTTTTTTTTTTTTTAAATACGTAAATCTTAAATTACATTATAAATTACTGAAATAATATTACCTTCATTGGGAAGTATCCTAAGTAATGAATATTTGTCATTTTTGAGTGAAAATTTAAAAAATCAAATTCAAGAGATTCCTCGTAAAAAAAATATTAAAAGCACCCGTCTCCTAAGCGCACAAAAGGGGTAGTACTGAATAATATATCGTTGATGCGTAGAACGAAAGAAGCGTCTATGTACTTTTTTTCTTTGAAATGAATAGAAGCATCCTAACCATAATATAATAACCTGTTTTGACGGGAAATCGCAATCATGATATTTTAAAAACTAATTACGGACATAATAATCATAACATGGGTGTGACAGTTCTTGCAATCTTCAACCGTCTTGTAGCCGATTAAGTTCAAAAACTATTGAAAACTAAATCAATCTCCTTGCAGGCGAGGCGAGGGTATTATGGACCTATATCTCGGTAAAATATACACCTGACAGCATGCATTGCATGCATTAATGCAACAACTTAGCACTCGATATTAACATACCACCTCCTAATAAGTATATATTCACCTCGTTCTTCCATTACCTATTCAAGAAGTATCGGGTGCTAGGTACTAATATAATTTAATTCAATGAAAAAAAATCGAGGTGTTTACATTGTTCATTTTTATTACAGAATTACGTGATAAGGTAACATATCTTATCGAAACGGACCTTTGGTTTACAACAAATTATGTTTATTTTATGGATCGAAGTAGGTGCCTACTTTAATTGCAAAACATTGTTTTTGTACTTAGTAGTTTTTGTATTTTAATATTATAGAAGTACAAAAACAATGTTAATCTATAGAAACTATAATCAAAATCTTGACTTGATTTAAACGAATTAACCCCTTTAAACTTTTTAGGTTTTATTGAAAATAGTATTTACAAATTGAAATATGTGCAAATATTATAAGATTGCATAGATTTCTTTCTATATAAAAAAAATAAAAATTTTAAAAAAAGGATCTGTTGGCTCTAATCTCTATATACAACCCATGTAGAATATTATGTGTTGTTTATCATTGAACTAGATTTTTAAAACTGCGATAGCAAAATTAATGGATTTCGAAACCTTTTTTTCAATACGTTAATTCATTTTTATTTATATTCATTAATTCAAATCATAATCCTTTTTTAGAATCAAATATAAAAATTTTATTTTTGTTATTTGTGAAAAATACAAAAAATATCGTCTAAATTCATCAAACACATTCAGTATTTTTAATTTTCTACAGCTGTTTCGACTTGTACAAGTTTTTGTAAGAGCATTTTCAAACTTTTTGCAGAAAGCGACTGTTTAAAAATGCACTGTGATCAGACGAAAAAGCTGTCTCAAAATAAAATAATATAGGTATATTACCTACGTAGTTCTTAGCTTTTTTCTCACTGAAAGTATTTTTTCTTCTCATGTTTTGTGCCGATGGCGTCGCGAGTCGTCTAAAATGTTTCTTATGTGAAATCCAATATTGTATTTTAATCAGTGTATTCTCCACCCGATACTGACTAGTTGAGGAACTTTACAACCCACATAGCACGAAAGGGTAATGCAGGCGTATTGTGGCACCCACATCTTCTTATGTGGAAATATATTTCATCAACAAAAATAAATCGTATAAACGTGTGTTAATGTGATGCTTAGGACTAAACAACGTAATGTTTTAAACACGTATATATTTAACCTTTTCCATTTACATTACAATGAATCCACCTTTCTACCTTTGACATTACAATTAACTTTCACCAAGAAATTTCATTAAAAAATCTGAATGCTTTAGATACAGCAATTATAGCAAAACTGAGACTGTCCCTAGGTATGTTAGCATCCAAACCCGCTCTGACACCAGCGGCCAAGAGAGCTATCGAGGTAGCCCAAAAAGCGTGGCTCGTAGCGGGAGATTAAAAAGTTCATCCGCGATACTACTGGTAAATATTTATTTTATATTCATAATTTATTAACCTACTTGAAAAACCTACCAACCTGATGATCCCACGGAAGCGTGAAACCGGTTATTGGACTTAAATTTTATATTGATTACAATGAACTTCCATTGGGAAATTTCACTAAAAAATCTCAATCTTAGCCATTTCATTTAGTATTACCATACTAACGGATTTTCAGGTTAGGCTAGTGTTTAAAAGCATTATCTTTATGGTCGAAGAATAGCTTGCAATAAAAATATTATGCATATATATGGTGTTTTGTTATGCACCCATTGGTGTTGCTGATAAAAGTGAGTCGTTGTAGGGCGTAGAAAGTTGTTCGGCGTTTTGTAGAGTTACCCATCGAGATAATTGGATTATATGTTGAGTATTTTTAAAGGATATCCGCTATGTTGACAAGTAATGCAGGTAGTAGTTTGACTAAAGAACGTTTTACTGTAGTCGTAATATAAGTCTGGGCAGAAATAATATGGATTCTAGTTGTAATAGAGTTTCTAAGATTGGGGTTTTATGTATTACATCTTTCGTCTTGTAGATACTGAACTCTATTGAGTAAAAATTGGATTAATTTTTTTTTTTAAATTTTTATTGGAATTTGGACATACGGCATCAGCCGCGGATATTCATTTCAATGTCCTTTGGTTGAGAAATTTCATAACATGGTGGTGCAGAACTTGGCGAATAACTATTTCAAGTTATACTCTGATTGAGGTTATGTCTAACTTTGGCAGTATGTGATATCTTCATACGCAAAATATGATCTCAGTGGAACGATCACAAATTAGATTATAGTACGTACTATATGGATGATAAATAAAAATGTTTAAATATACTTTGAATCGAGTATTTATTGTATATTCGTTAATTTTAAAAAAATCCTTTCCTGAATCATTATTGGCCACTATCATATTTTAAATGTATAATCTATATATGTAAACTTTTTTAACATTACGTTAAAAATCATGGATTCATTTTTAAATAAATAATGATTAAAAAGTTTAAATTTATGCGTAATGGCTAAGAGACGCTGACTTTTAGTGGTGTAGTACCACCTTTATGTAGACAACCTAGTTGGTGGCCTAATTGTGTGATGTACTACAGTTATGTGGGGTGCACAGAATGAGAGTCCACGTAAAACACATGTACTTACGTGTACACCAAAGATTTATTCACAGAAAACTACACACAGAAGTTAACACATGAAAGCAGGATTCCTAAATACTTATATTAGGCTAAATAAAATGAAGTTGGTAAATCTAAATTGCGGTAATTTTGTGCCTCGAAGACGCGAGCGGTGAGGTCGGAATCCGTAGTAAGCTCTCGAAGCCGGTTTGGCCCGTTCGTACGCCTCTACGTCGGCGTTCGGCAATGTTCGCTCGTGCCGTCGTTTGTCGACCCGCCACACATGCCCCCTTCCCAAGTTTTGCAAATCTGTGTTCATAAACATGACGCTGATAACCCACCTGCCGGCTAACGCGTATGTGTATGCCGGTTGTTTCTGTTGGTGTTTCCGATGCTCTCGTCTGACTGGCGCGTTCTCCGCTGTCTGGAACGACCGGCTTGCACCGTCCAGCGAAACCTTTTTATGTTCCGCCATCCACGTCCAGGTGTTACCGTCTTTTCGCCCTGGTGATGACCTTGTGATGGCCCCCCTTAGTTTCGGCATCAGGGGTATTGTACACTCTGTCGTCCCCTCAGAAACAAGTGGATACTGATGCTCGCTACTTAGTTCCGGGTGGATGAAAACGTTACCTTTATTGTGGTGCTCGACAGGCCCTATGGTTTGATGCAGTTACCTCCATAAAAGTTAAACCAGTTGCCTATGTAGGAGTCCGGGTCAATGTAGTCGTTCGATCTGCTCCAGCGATGTCTTGCTGGTAAACTTTAGTTTGCACCCATACAGCATTCTCTGCAGACTGAGTGCTATGCATTCGTGGGCGCAGTGTGGCCCTCAGCCCGAAGTAGTATAGGTGCTGACGATTGGTTGTCCACAGGGAACAGGGTAGGATGAGTCTTAATGGCCGTCTTCCAGCGTTCTATGAAAAACGCATCGAATCTCATCCATTACTTTGTGGAAGTAAAGGATGTCAACAAAAGGCTCCGTGTTGCTCCCTAGCTATGCTGATCGGGAACACAACAAGTTAAAGTCCTTGTAGACAGATGAATTGCCCCTACCCTGATCAGGATTCTTCGTCCTCCGGTACGTTGGCCGTATCTCGCAATCCATTTTGTCCCAGATGGCTCGGATGATTGTGTGGGTCTGGATATCTGCGATAAGGGATTACTTCCGCTCCATCGCGTGTATCGGTCGATACATGTCGAGGCAGTACCGCAGTCCCTCTGACCAGGTGGAAAAGGTCCGACTTGAGTCGACATGGACCACGCAGAAGTTTCGTCCGTCGGCATGTCGATCTAGATGAGACGGTGTCCTCGTGGGTACATGTTGACATTTGCTTTCTGACAGGGTATGCATGCCTATTCGTCCAAAGCTGCGCAGTCTGCTTTCATATTTTTCCAGACGCCTCTTTGACTGATTGTCCTTAGGTCGTAGGCGTTCGGCTCCTGCAGGTTGAAGGTTATTGGCACATTGGTTGAAAAGAAAGATCTCTGAAAACGTTTTTGGAGTGTACGGTCGCATGTGTGCCTATTGTTTGAGATCGAAATACGATTTCTTGTCCCTGCATGATGGTTTGATCAGGTTCAGAGCAGTGTTCTTGTCGTCCAAGATGTGCGGTAGTTCGTTGTCCCGCCGTTTGGTGTCTTTAGGATCTTTCGAACGATATTTTGCCTCTTGTTCGATCATTCGATGTCGGGCTTGATAAGGTATCGGCGAACGACGTTTGTCTTCTCACTTTATCGTCATTATGAATGTCCGTGCTGAACTGTGAGACCCTAGCTCTAGATATCTAAGTTGTCTGGTGCTATCTTTGTCGTGACAAGAAGAATTAGAAGAAGGATTCTAATCACTAATAAATTATGGCGAAATAAAATGAAGTTGGTAAATATTCTGAAATTGGCGGTAATGTTTGTGCCTCGAAGAACGCGGTATTGCGGTGAGGTCGGAAATCGGGGTAGTCTTCTCGAAGCCTGTGACATTTTGGCCCGGACGTACGCTCTACGTCGGCGTTTCGGCAATGTTCGGCACGTGCCGTCGTTTGTCGACCCGCACAGACTCACATTACGGAGGTTCCAGGTTCGATTCCCGTTGAGAACATCAAAAATCAAAAGTGATTTTTTCTCAAGCCTGGGTGTTTTGTAATGTTGTTCCCCTCTGTAATTGGGCCTCCAGGTGGCCTGTTGAGAGTGGTTAAAAAATAAATAAATAATAAATTAAATAATAAATATTTTAACGTGGTATTTTGTAACTTACTATTTTGTTATTATGTCCATAGATATTGAAAATGGAAATCCAATAACAGTAAGTATTTTTATCTTGATATTTTTAAATACCGAAGATTGTTTTTATGTTACATACATTTTTCGTTTTGCATTCAAGCCCAAAAAACTGTTTTAATCATATGCCATTTTTTTTGCGTTCAAATAAATTCACCGCATTTATAATGAACCGACAAAAGTTGGCCAAATCCAACACTCGATGGCAATTTCCGAATCCTGGAACACCAAGCCTGGAGATATTTTCTGGGGTGGCCAAATTATGTGCCAACTTCCCACATATTTTATTTCTTGAATTATTTAATCAATCTCTGCATTACATTCGTCCTATCCCTTTGGCGCTGATGTCAAATTTTTTTATTCAAAATTTAATTACAATAAATATTCACAAGATTTATTAAGACAAATAGGTTAACAAAAATCTAGCTCGTTTAAAAAAGAGCATTTGCGGAAATAACATACAACTGTAACATGATGGTGAGATTAAATATCTTCGTTAAAGTAATTGAATGCATTTTGTCATAAAAAAACTTAATAAGCAATATTGAATATCACTTAAGTGGTTTAAATGTTTTGGATCAGGGGAAAAGAAATCGTAATATTATTCAAAAAAAGCAACCAAGAGAAGGAGTCTGCATTCATTAGAAAATAAATTTACAAAAATAACCTAGCCAGAAATAAATCTTTACATAAATGTACGCAACCTTATTTACTATGACCCATCTTTGTTCCTTCCTGTTTCAAAATACAAACTGATTTCTATTTTACAAGTTTTTGCGGTAACGGGTAACCTAAGTGGGAGCGTTGCAGACATCTGAGGTCCAATGAATCATAGCTCTAGTACCTACTTACTCCACAACTAAATTCCCTCTTTTATTATTTATGACTAAATTACCTCTATACTCGAAACATGGTTAATTTGATAAGTGGGTACTCCGGAGGCTAGAAAATTATCCAAATTATTCAAATTACTCGCCTCTACTCGCGACCCCCCATATGAGTGCGCCCCCGAGGAGAACGCCTTTAAGGGATAATTTGCAGTCCCTTGGCCTTGTGACAAGGTAAGAGACATTCCATTAGTACCGCTACGGCTTATGTACAGATTCCCAACATTGAGAAGCTTGACACATTCGGTAGGGATAGACATAACAGATCTGTGGGAATATTCGAATAAAAATTGCTGAAGATAATAACTAGATTATTCGATTAATCACTACGTTATTCAAAGGTTTTAGATTATTTGATTGTTCACTACATTATTCAAAGGGGAGGGAATAATGTTGTAGATATTTCTTTAGCATCGTGGCGGCTTATGATTATCGAGAAGCATTAACAGTTAAATAACGTATTGGTGATGTTCGAATCACTAATAACTGGTTGAGAGGATAACTGGATTATTCGATTGTTCACTCCGTTAATCAAAACATATTGAAGTATTGTTGTTTACTGGTGTCAATTTCTATTAGACATTCCATTTGTACCGCTGCGGTCTAGTGATGCCCATAACACATTTAATAAAATATTCAAATACCTGAAGGAAAAAAAAAACTGAATCTATTATTTGATTGTTTGATCGATTATCAAAAGCTTATTGTTCGTGAATAAGTTCTTTTAAAAGTTCATTGTTTGTTTTTTACTGGTGTCTACATAAGTCATATATTACGTCATACACTGGAAACTCTACGTACATAGATAGCTTACACAAGTAGCACTGACCGCTGTGTCATTAACGATTTATTAGATAACTTATTAATCTAGTTAAAAAATAACTTCCAAAGATGAAAAAGTGAGTCTAATAATGAATAATCTGTAAACTTAGTATAAGTATAATATTTGATTTCATTCTAAAGAACCAACTTTTGATAGTTGAATAAATAACTTTAAAAAAAATTCGCATCTTTCCCGTACAGTGCCCACAAAAATATTCTTAAGTGATGACTTCTCGAAAAAGAATTTCGGAGAAGTGGCATTCGATACTAGAAAAATTCTACTCTGCCTAGTGTTGCCTAGTGACAGCTAGAGACCCACTACGTCACTCACACGTCATCACTAGGTATCTACGTCATCACTAGACATCTACGTCACACGTTTCAAAGTGTGAGTGTGTATTGGCCTAAGTGCTGGAGTCTTTAGACGGTGGAGTTAGCTATTAAGTGGTGTTTTCAATTAATGTTTTAGAAAATTTGTATGGAAACGCTCCTTCTAGTGAATTATTTTTCGAGGATGACTTCGATTGGGTTTAGGTACCCCGCAGATTAGAGACTTTCTATCGGTCGATAGTTTAGTCGGTTGGGCTGCTAACGCGCACGCTGAATCAACAAAACAGTCGGGTTGGTGATGAGTGCGCACACTAGAGAACAGTCGGCCAACTGCTCTCGAATGATTTTCCAGTTAATAAACGACTTTTGAAGAGAGCGGTCGCGATGAATGTTGGAACAATATTGTCAAGAAAGGTTTTTATTGCTGCAATACTACGAACGAGAAAGCTATCGCCCGATTAAACGATCTGTTTGACCAGCTTGTACTAGCTGAGTTGGTTTTAGGCATTACACTACTACGAGGTTGTGCTCTTCAGGGTGGGGATGGGGATCTTTATAAACAGTTCAAAATGTCAATAAGTATTTTCCTGGGTCGTTATAAACAATGATGTATAGTTGGACGTCGGATAAATGACGTCAACTCGACTCTCGACTCTGAACGTCGGTTTCGTTCAAACACATTGGTTACTTGAGCACTCCGAAATGCAACTGCCATGGACGTAGGTACCGTCCACATTCCTTGAACTTCGGTTGCGTTGTCACTACTGAATGCTAGGGTATGGAGCTGCGTCAGGGAGAAGTATGAAGGAAGGGAAAATGTGACAATAATCGTCAGGGTGAGTTATATGGGAAATGACGATATATTGGTCTGAACCATTGATATATAATACACTTAAATCTGCCTTGCAGAGTAAATTATTTAGAAAAAGTAATGACACGAAGAATCCGCACCTCAATACACACTTACACGGGTTGAACTATCAGAGCCCTTCGACTGCCGCTAAGCATCCGCCCCACACACCGCAAAAGGTATGGGCTAAAATATAGGGTAACAGTAACAGTATACAATACTAACCCGTTCCTTACGAGATGTGAAATGAATTTTTTTTTTCTTGTGGACGGGCTGTTTGCTATTATTTAAGAAGAAAAACTTTCTTGAATAATATTTATTTAGGAGGCTATGTTAACAAATACAAATAAACACTTACATGTGGAAAGTAACACCATATTTTTTTTAAATTTTATTCGTACGGTTTTACTAGGTTTCACTACACAGGAAGGCATTTCGGAATGTTTTCTGAACGTCCGACTGTGCCGGCGGTTAAAGAAATACTGAATACGCGTCTGGCGGAGTCGGAGGTTTTGACGGAGTTAAAGTGTCATTCATTTTTTGGGTTCAGTTCAAATCTAAGTGTATTATAAATCAATGGTCTGAACAAATATTATCCATAAAATATTTTTATTTAAATACAATAATGCATATTCACACCTCTAGTGTGGACTAAAATGTCCTACAGCGATACCCTCGGTTTAATTCTATTTCGTGGGGCGTAAATACTGAGCATAGTTCTCCAATAATCACATTCCGTAATTACGTTAACTATCCCAAATCAGTGCCCCGAATTGTTATATTCAGTTTTAGAATTTGTATAAACTTGTGTTGGCGGCGAAACTTTAAAATTACTTTGTGCGTTGTTCGCACGGACGGGCGGAGCGCCTCAAATCTAAACTTACACTATATACATTTACACATCTCGGTAATATAATAATATAACAAATAACAAGATAACTCTTGAGTTTATTGTGTTTTTGCTTGGCGAAACTCCGGTATAGAAGTATAGATATAAATCTAAGATGGAAACCGTATTTTACAGTGGTTAGAATAGCGAAAAAAAACTTTTAAATACAAAACTGGTTGTAAGATCAAATAATAAAAAATTTTATCCGATTCAAATGCGTGGAGCATAGGGATTCCACAAACTGTGAAGATTGACATAAAGCTGACAAATCAAGTCAAAAAATGTCAAGACTGGTCAAAATACAGTTCTTTACTGTAGTAGAAATTTGTTTCTTAAACTAGGAATTTTTTTAAACGGGAATTAAACTTTGTATGAATAGCAAATTAAATTAATCTTGAAACACTAATACTAGTCCCACTGATTTCTTTTATCAGCACCTGTTGGTGCATATGGCACTGCATTGGTCACCAAGTGCAGTGATCATTGATCATTTGTTTCATGAAGGCAAGATGGTCAGTATTACGCTTCAGCGCCAGTCCAAGGTATCACATAATATGAACTTTTGTGACTAAATGACAATGTTTAAAATGTATCAAAATTTTTACATTGAAATTTAAAATTGTAACTGGGATGTAGTCTAGTGATAGAGTCACGGATTCCGGATTGTAATACTTCTATAGGTTCTAACCTCACTCCACCACAACTTGTTTCTGTTTCAGGCACACTTCCGACTATTTTAATGTAGATACGAAATTTAAATTTCTCATAGGAGATATAAAATACAATGATATTCGAACTAAAAAAAAAAATTTTTTTTAGAAAAACAGCAAATATTTTAAAGTAAATGGTGGCGGGGAGCTTGTTAATTCCATTTAGAATAGAATGATTCGTCAAAGTTTTTATTTTTTCTAATACGTTCAGCGCTTCGATTCTGTAAGTGTTTTTAAACTACTGCGCATACGATTTTGTACTGAATTCGTATGCGCAGAAGTTTCTAAAACCTTAGAGAATCGCACCGCTGGTACACATTTATTTTCGTCTCTGTACTGCACAAACCCCTTCTCGATACTTTCCCATATACGCAAGAACGCTTCCCATCTACCAACACCCTCACATACATATGTATACATAGGTACTGACACTCTCCTTTATACATTGCCAACACTGACACACCGCCACTAACACTCACATACTGATTCTAATGCGTGCTCTTCCTGAACATTTCGGGGTAGGTTGTGAATCGGGAAGATAAATTAAAGGAGCTTTCAAAAAAGGAACTTGTAAAAAGCGGTTTGGTAGTGCCTTCTGTTTTTAAATGTGAACGCCTATAGTGGTATATTTTATACTATTTATGGGAACTATATATTATTAAATTATTATCATGGATCCAAAATCCCATAAATGTTGTAACAAAACTCGATGTACATGTGGTAAACCACCAGAGAATCAACATAATATTTAAATTCGATTTGATGATTTTTTTTTTTATTTGACCCGAAGTTTTCGAGAAAATTGAGTACCTACGTAATTTTTTTTTTTCAATAAATTTCTGCAAATTGTTATCAAATATCATATATTTAATCAAATAATACTATCCATAATTTTTTTTTAATAAAAAACAGTATTTTAATATGAATTTGTGCAATTTTACTTAATCTGCTGTACTAATGAAAGCTTTTATGAGAAGAAAAACAAAAAAAAAGTAATTTTATCAAAAGTGTGTTTCATTTCATAAATTTAAAAAATATTTCAATACCTGCAGTGAAATATATTTATAGTTTTAAAGTAGGACACGCTATCGCTTTTAATAAGGATTTTCCTGCTTTTATTCACCCCACTGTTTCTATACACCCTTTTCAACGGTAGTGTTTCCTTTGATTATTTTAAAGAAAATTTTATTCAATTAATAAGCTGCACCGTTTTGCACAGTTTTCTCGACTAATTCACTTCATTTTTCCAACCAAGTCGCACTAATAGCTCCCGCAGAAGTCTCGTTATCTCTTAAAAACGATTTGTATAGAAGTCTCCCCTTCCCAAACACCCCTTGAATAGAAATTTTACATTTACATTAATAATGATCCTTTGGCTGGAGCCATTATTCCAATATTATACTATACCGATAATTCTAGTAGGCTGTGGTAGAGAGAAATGCTTTTGAATATTAACACCAAAAGCCTTTCCTCGTTATCACTTACGTTTTTGAGAATTCGTAGTCAAATGTGGTTTTACGTTTTTATTGGCTTAATTAAATTATCATTATTGCACTAACTGAATAA
>JAGVSP010006568.1:0-18901 GCA_022494985.1 Micrasema minimum
AAAAAAGAAGGAAAAAAAAAGGGTTTGGAGAAACTGGAGGGAAAAATTTTAACCCCGTAAAAAATCCTTCCTTCATTACCTAAAACTTCTCACAAACTGCCATTTAACATAGTTTTTGTATTTGTCCTCATTTTATCTCATACTGACATCTGTCGTTAACTCATAGTACAATTTTGAGTTTTTCTAGATTTCTTATATAAAAATGTTTTTGCCGTGTGCAATATAATAAAACTTATCCCTCCAGTTCCCCATTACCTATTTTGTAAACAATATGCCATTATAACAACATGTTTTTTGTATTTCGTCTACATCTCTTCTCTCATATTGTATTTTTCCATCCTCATGTGTTTAGTATCTAAATTTATTTTGTAAAAACTGCTATTTTTACTTTATTTGTCTTGTACAACATGTTACCAGTCTGAATGATCCCCAGTTACAGGGTAGAAAGCGCTAACTGGTCAAAATTAATAAAAGTGGAGGTGTACCAAGTATTTTTTATTTAACTTTATTGAGTTATATATTAAAAATTTAAAAATACCTTCGTTTACTTCAAAACCCTCCCATTGTACGCCATTTGTCCATCATCATCGGTTCGCTACGCGGTATAGCGGTAACGCGCTGTGTTGCTATTACTGATGCGCCGGCACCAAGAACATTTCACATTATGGCCCGCGCAATAAGGAAATCCACTGGTTCCCGGAATTGAATTTTAAAAATCTTTTCGTGTAGAGGCGAATATTTAAAAAAAAAACTTTTAGTTGTCTGTAAAGTCGGTTTACGGACGATAAATTTACGTGAAAACGTCATAAGAAAACTTTAATGAAAAATAGCATACTTTTATGAATTGGATTGAATTATTATTACTGAATTATCATTATGTTGTATAATACAAAGCAGGCATAACTTTTTTTTCGTTTTTTCTTCTTGTGTGTTGCTACTGTCTCCCTTCTACTCGGACCCAATCGGCCGATGGTGTAGTAGAGATATAGATGCGTCACAAACCGAACGCTTAGGCCGATCGTGCCTCTCTATCGCTTGTTCCGCGCTTTCGCTTGCACACTCGGCTCAGGCGGAACGTGACATTGAGTCGTGCTTTTTAGTGTGTGCAGCCGGCGTTCATCAATTATTATTAGACGTTTCCACGGCAAAAATCAAGTTGGATGAAATATATCTAAAATGCACGCAAAAATAAATAAAATATGTTGAAAATAATATTCATTTTTAAATCGTAAACAATGACGTCACCCCTTATATCTAGTTTCCGTGTCAATTTAATATGCAATACAATATACATACAAGCTTCTAGCGCAAACAAGTATGGCTGCCATTCAGTCTCCCTAGAACAGCTGTTAACAATATATCTGACTGTTGAGTTGACGGTATTTTAAATTTATTGAGTTAATTCGTTAAAAACTGCTCGTGTTCATTGAATTCATAAATAAAACAAATAATACACGATAATTTTGTATCAAATTTTAGTCAAAAACAATAAATAATTACACCGATAGTACAAAGAACGCCATCCGTTTTATGACGTCACTGCGTAAAATGACGCACTTAGTACAGTCATTTGGCGCGGTAATTTGATATACGGAACCTTTAAAAAAATCGTAGTAAGCTAATAGAAAAAAAAATCCTAAAAAACTGTGGAATTGCTCATTTTTAAAAGCGCATAAAAAAATCATAAGGCTAGTATAACATACATTTTGATATGATGTTTTCAACACTCATCTAGTTCATTTTAGGGAGCATTGTATAGAGATGCCATTTCTGGCGGTAATGAATAGTGAGTAATACCATTTGCGGCATTTGCAACTTGTTCCATTTAATTTTAAATTGTTTTATTATCTTATTGTATTTTTTAGTGCACATTTGTAACTTGCTCGATTTAATATCATATTGAATCACATTATATTTTTAATTTTTCTATATTTTTTGGCATGTATCTTACTACTGCGTAAGTTTCGAAAAATGTTAAAATACGTAAAAGCCCTTACCGGGTGTTAAAACAATAATTAATTTATAAAACAGTAAAACATTTTTTTTTCTAAATGTTTCATTACTTATAAAACTACTTATTAACTATTTCGTTGTCAATTTTTTATGTTCAATTTTAATATTATAAATATGAATCTAATATTTCATCTGCGTGCCACATGTCACCCCCAATATAGAATCTCGGGCTTAGAAGCCGGGCAGATTAGGAAGGAATATGATATGCCATAAGGAAGGAATGTTATTGTTTTTCTGATGGGGTAGAAGGCTAGAGGGCTCTATAATATTGTATTTTTTATTATTATTTTAACCTAGAACATGATGTATTACAGTTGTGCGTTTTTATATTATTTTATTTAACGTCTTTCATGTTAAAGAAAATTAAATTTTGTATTATTTTATTACAATGAAATAAATCTAAAAGTTATCAGACATTCTGCTATGGCTAATTCACTAATAAAAATACGAATGAAATTTATTTATTTTTTAAATGTATACTTTTGTTTTTTTTAATTTATGAAATACTTCACTGGGAGAGTCCCGTTTCAATAACTACTACTGTTATTCTAAATGTAAGAATTTTTTTATTTGTAAATAAAATTGTACAAACAAACTGTTTATTTTCCTTTGCATCTAATTGTGCATAGGGCACTGCATTGGTACACCAAGTGCAGTTTAACCTGATAATTCATCACATGAAGTAAAGATTATTATCAGTCTCAATCGTGTAACGCCAGTCTGAGGTATCACATATTATAAAATTGGCAACGTCCGTAGCGTAATGGCCGCTGTTAATGTAAATCATTTTATTACATGAAGGTAAGAGGATCAGACATACGCTTCAGTACCAGTCCAAGGTATCACACATGAAATATTGATATGAAAATCACATGTGAATAAATATTTCATGCAGACCCCCATTTAAGAGATGTAATATAATGATAAAAAAACGTGATGCCTATTTTACAAGGCATCAGGTTCTCGGCGTCCTGGACGTCCACTGTTGACAATTCGCCGGCAGTTTGCGTCAGAGCTGCGGGACGTGGACTTGACTTGGGAGGATGCTTGGAGCTGGCGGCCGATCGCTTGGCCTGGAGGCAGTTTGTGGAATCCATATGCTCCACATAGGGAGCGGAATATGGAATGATGATGATAAATATTGAAGCAAAAAATCCTGATTTTCCATTCAACGTACCGTAAATGTACGTCTTATAAATATATCGGAAATCATAACCCCCGACACTGTGCTTACGATGCGGACAAAGTGATCATGCATTATCATTATTAATGGATCAGTTTCAAAACCGTATATATGACACATTTCATTTGCGAAATGTCAAAATTGAATTCTAAAATCCATCAATTTCTCTCCGATATTAAATTAGGACATTAAACCAACCTAATTAATTTGTCGGACAGTTAAGATAAGAAAATGTCGTTAGCCTAACAGTTGATGAATGGTCCCTAGTATCTTCAACCCTCTTGTGCATTGTGCATTGTGCTAATTTACACTCTTAAACAATTTGTTAGTGTCACAGCATGACTCCTAATCTCGACTAATAATCTTCGACGCTTATTTGTAGTCACGATTCATTTTTATTTATAGATTCTTGGCTATAAGTATGGGATTAAATGCGTTTCTCGAGTTTTTCACACGCATAAAATAAATGTTAGGTTAGTACTGCGAACAAGAATTCACTAGAAGGGGTTTCCATGCAATTTTGACGTGATAACGTCTAATAAATTGATGAACGCCGGCTGCACACACGAAAAAGCATGACTCATTGTCACGTTCCGCCTGAGCCGAGTGTGCAAGCGAGAGCGCGGAACAAGCGGTAGAGAGGCACGATCGGACTAAGCGTTCGGTTTGTGACGCATCTATCTCTCTTTCCACTCCATCGGCCGATGCGTCCGAGTCGAAGGGAGACAGCAGCAGCACACAAGCTACAAAGTGAAAGTGAAATTAACGAGTGCAAAAAAATGTTATTTTATGGAAAAAAAAATATTTTCAATTAACTCCTGCTTTGTTATTACATAAAAATAATGATAATTCAGTAATAATAATTCAATTCAATTCATAAAAGTATGCTATTTTTCATCGATGTTTTCTTATGACGTTATCACGTAAAAGTATCGTCCGTAAACCGACTTTACAGACAACCAAAAGTTTTTCTAAAAATATACGCTTCTTAGGGTTAACTTCATAACACCACTTATTATCAAATTCCACCGTCTAAAGCCTCTAGCACTTAGGCCAATACATGAAACGTGTGACGTAGATGTTTAGTGATGACGTAGATGCCTATTGATGACGCAGTGGGTAACTAGACACTAGACACGGTAGTGTTTTCAAGTATGAATTGTCACTTCTCTGAAATTCTTGTTCGATGAGTTAGTACTATAACTTTTAAAAAAAAATCTATGCAATCTTATGATATTTGCACGTATATTATTTCGTTTTGTAAATACCATCTTCAATGAAGCCTAAGCGGCTTGTGCCGTTACCAAGTAGGGATTTGATCCGAGGATCCCTGAGACCGCAACGCTACCACTGGGCCACCACCCGTTCGACATGTTCACCATTATGTTGAAAAATTGGTCCAACAACCAGTTGACAACACAGGGTGGTTTTTTCTCTTTTAATACACCCATATGAAAACTTTTTTAGTCCTTGACAGAGCATAAGTCCTATAAACTACTACAACTAATACTCTCCTGCATCCACACCCAATGGTGCATAGGGCACTGCACTAGTACACCAAACAGTGAATCTTGATAATTTATTACATGAAGATTAGATGATCAGTCTTACTCTTCAACACCAGCTCAAGGTATCTATCTATACATATATAAGTTATTTTAGTGATGATAATTTATTGTACCGAGTATTGGAGGGGAGGTAAAGCTTAAAAATTACATTGCATTATTTACAAGATTAATACACTGAACTATGGCATCGAGAAATGGAATAGTGGAAGGAAGGAAAGGGATAGGGAAGAGGATGAATGAAGGATTTTTTAAAGGTTTAAAAAGAGGTTGTAATGATAAGAGGTAGCGTATCTATATCCATATAAACTTCCAATATTATAGTCCATCTTGAGATAGAGATATCATTAACCATAATTTAGCGTCTTTAAATTTATGGTATCAACACGTACGTTTTTTACAACACATAACTTTCCCCGTTTCCATCCCATAAAAACTAAACATCTTATTTTCAAAAACTTTTAAAAAAATATTTAAAACCCTTGCGGTTTAATTAACCATTCAGTTCTTAAAGATTTACTGAAATTACTCTTCTTAATTCCAAGAGGCTGTAAAAACAAAAAGCCCTAACATATTATTTTCATCTCCTAACTTGCTAAATGGCTTAGAGGCTTAACATTTATATTCACTTATAATAAATTCAAATACTTGATATTGTAATGAATAAATCTTGAATAATTTGAAGTGTTATTTTAAGAATATTTAATATATTTGTATATTATATATTTTGTTTCGAAGCACTTAATTTTTTTTTGTGTCTTACAGAATTAAAGCCTTTAAATAGATGAAAGATATTTTATAATTTAAAATTAAAGTGCCTCTAAAAATGCGTTTTTGTAAATTGTTTTGTAATTTTACTTGCTTATTTTTTGTAGTAGGTATTATTTATTTTTTTTCCGCAGTTACAAAATAGTCGAAAAAATAAAATTTTCAATATGAAATGAATTTTACACAAAATAATGTTGCCATCATACAAATTTTTCAAAAGCGTTAAGGATTTATGTTTTATTTCCATATTATTATAAAAAATTTTTTATTGTGATTAATCAGGTATCATTTTTGGAAAATAAACCATACATTATTTTTCTTAGCATAGTGACAGAAATTTGGATTTTTTTATTATATTGTCAGCTTAATTTGAATTCAAAATGGGTACCATTAGATAGATTGTCATAATGATCATGGTTCACCGTGTATCACCGACCTCTAAGTTTACTAATGCAGAATAATTGATTATATATGGTTTTTTTAATAAGTTAGGTTGTTTTTTTATATTTTTTATTGACATTACTTGGTGGAATTCAGCTTAATTTTAATATATATAACTCAATTAAAGTTAAATAAAAAATACTTGGTAAAGATAGAATGTTTATTTATTTTGATCAGTTTAGCGCTTTCACCCTGTAACGGGCACCTGAATCACCAGTCTGAAAATGCCTGTTACAGGGTAGACTAAACTGGTCAAAATAAATAAAAGTGGAAGAAATATATATTTTTTATTTAACTTTAATTAAGTATATTAAAAATTTAAGTTAGGTTGTATTCTGAATATTATCTTGAAGGCTTCTAGAGGTGTCCACATGTTTCTACATAGGAGCAATGTGAGGCAGAAAATGTATGTTCTATAAGCCACCCTATTTTTAGATTGATTCCTTTCACAAGCAGACAAAAAAGGCCACCCAAAATTTTATTTATAACTATAATAAATCTACTCTTGTGTAATAAACTCCCAAAGTATTTGTATAATTGATCAACGCCTATAGACTTAATGATCTTATTTTGAACTAAGGTACTGAGTAATTAATTACTTTGAAGTTATTGAATTGAATCGCCGAAGGGTATCTTTCAACTCCAATATTTGATCGTTCTTGGCTTTAGTAAATCAATCGCTCTGTGTTGAAAGGATCTGTCAACATTTTTGCACAAACTGACGTAATCTCTGTGATCCCACGTTATCGTGTAAATATTATGAAACTTAAAAGATCTAAAAACGCTTTTTTTCTGAATCAGTTTTTTTTTTCAATTAACACCAACGATTTAAAATATGGTAACATTTTTCTTGTCATATTTTATATTGATTTAAAGCATACTTTGTTTTAAAATACATACTGCTTTTTTTAAAATACATACTGTTATTTTTAAAAACAACTTCTTCAGTGCTTTGTGTAAGTAAAATATGTTTTTTTTCAAACTCTAGTTTCTAGTAAATAAAACAATATTTTGAGTGTGTCCAAATACTTGTAGACAAAAACTTGATTTCACCCATTACGAGTTAACATTTGACATCTCAGCAGAGACGAGAAGTTTTGAAGGAAATATGGATATCTAGGCGTTTACAGGGCTTATCACCTATCATTGGCTGGGTTGAGTGGTTGATGTTTTACAGCATTCCCCATTTCGCCTAGTATTTGATTAACACTGTCTACAAGTATTTGGAAAGTATCAAAATGTTGTTTATCCATGCAGATTAATTTTGTAAAGCCTGGAATTTCTGAAGAATCCTATACAAAGACAACTTTTAGTTCTGAAAATTATACACCGTAGTAGGTATACTATTATAATAGAGAAAAGGAGAGAGTGTAAAATGGCCCCCTCGGGGGTAATTTGCGGCAGATTCTGGCTTCTAACATGTATGGCTCCTTCCGTTTACCCCTACTTCAGAGTAACATTTACTCCTCTTGCCCCAGTCCCCATTTACCATTCTTGCCTGGAAATTTCACCCTGAAATTATATTTCATATCTTGGAAACCTTTGTTTTGGAAAATTGTAGGGTATTGAAAAATATTATTCCACCCTAAGGTGCTTTAATTCGATAGGGTTGTTAATTATTTATTAACTTTTTTGTATTGTTGTTCTCAAGTCAGATCCACGTCCCATAATTTGAACGTGAACTGCCAAAAAATTATCTGTTGTTGACGTGCAAAATGCTGGTAGCCTAATATATGAATAATTTCACATGTCTTAAAGTTAATTTATCTATCTAATTAATCATAACGCCATTTCCCCGAAAGGGTACGCAGAGAGGATAGAATGCCACACCACTCTGTCCTGGTACACTTCCCTTGCTTCCTCCGCGATTATACCGACTTTTCACGACCACTTTCAAATATTTGTTGTGCCATGTCATTCTCGGCCTTCTTCGACTTCTACATTCAGGCGCATTAGCGTCATAAATTATTTTATCCATTCTTTCATCATACAATCGCTCTACATGACTGAACCATCTAAGATGACCTTACTTAATTTTGTCGATAATGCTTATGCGTCACAAATTTGTAAATTTAATTTTTAAAATTGCAAGTATGTAAATATCCATATACGAATGCAAAAAAAGTAAAGATTTCATCTCTCGATACGATGTTTATCTGTTTTCCATTTGTTAAAAAAGGAAAAGACAAGGCTTTGGTGGAAAATTTTAATTTATGACGAGACGCTTTTACATACGTTTTTTTCTAAAGGGGCTGATATGGGACGTGCTGCTTTACAAACTAGATGCTTTAATCTCTTTCCGATTGTATATTTTATTTGCGACAGAGCTAGGGATGCGAATATCGTCAAAAACATCGACAGAAATTATTTTTAAAAAAGCATTGGAAGTCTGGTGAAAAAACTGAAAATAAACGAAATGCTGTAAAATAATCGAAATACGTATCCCGTAAACTCTAGATATTTCAAAAACATAGATATTTAAAAAACATCGATATTTAAAAAAACATCGATATTTCGAAAACATCGACATTTAAAAAAAACATCGATGTTTCAAAAATATCGATATTCAAAAAAATATAGATGTTTTAAAAACATCGATATTTAAAAAACATCGATATTTAAAAAAACATCGATGTATCAAAAATATAGATGGTTCAAAAACATCGATATTTCAAAAACATCGATATTTCAAAAACATCGATATTTCAAAAACATCGATATTTCAAAAACATCGATATTTCAAAAACATAGATGAAATGTTTGCATCCCTAAATTGAACCGTGAATATTTAAAGAATGTGTATGTGAGGGTTGTTTTCTAGTCAAAAGGGTGTTATCAAACATTCTAGATCCTGATCCTGAATCCTGAGTAATCAAACAAGATTCTTTTGGTTACCTGTTGTGTCGATTCCAATTAATGTAAATTAAATATTAGAGTGTTTTGAGAGATTATTCTTAAGGGTTGGTTAGGTCTAAATTTATAATTAAAGGATTATTTAGATTTTATTGTACAACTGTATTCCTATTTCCGCACAGCGGTAGCGCATTTGGTTACCACGAATGAGGTCGCGGGTTCGATTCCCGCAGTGGTCAACATGAATACGTGTGATTTCCATATTAATATTTAATGTGTGATACCCGGGACTGGCACTGAAGCGTATGACTGATCTTCCTACCTTCATGTAATAAAATTATCTAGATACACTGCACTTGGTGTACCGATTCAGTGCCTTGTGCACCATTGGGTGCGGATAAGGGAAAGTAGTATATAACAACATTTTGAACGTATACAAATACTTGTAGACAAATTACTGGATTATACCCATGCTGGGCTGATATCAGATATTATTGATATCAACACCAATGAAGAAGATTGCCAAAAAAATGCTTAACAATCTTTTCAACAGATGTCAATAGAGGAAAAAAATGTTAAAAACTGTCGATAAACCAACTCAAATGTGGATACTTCTGTACCAACTCGATATATACACCGTGTCCCACGATGAGACCGCGAAACTCCGGAGGGTGATTGTTCATGGTATTCTGAGAAAAAAATCCTTATAAAGTTTTTTGATCCGGGCATTTTTAATAATTAAATTAAAAAAAAGTATTAATAAAAAGCGACTATGTAATACTGGCTTCTGTTTGAAATGCTAGCGGTGGCGGGGTGGCGGTGGGCGGGGAGGAGTGGGGGTCCGCTCTGGTCACCGAACGAACATTCAAAATTCGAATTTCATATCTGAAATTGGTGCAGGTCACGTGGTGTTAGCCAGTTTAAAAATGGACGGTATTACACGCGTGAATTTTTATTCATATTTTAATCATTTTTTTAAGAAATTAGAATTGAGTTTTTTGAAAAACTTTATTACGATTTTTTTCTCAGAATATCATGAATAATCACCCTCTGGAGTTTCGCGGTCTCATCGTGGGAAACGGTGTATAGTAGTTTCAAAAATTTGTCATATATGGTTGTCAGATGATGGGCAAAATGGGGAATGTTGTAGTACATCAAGTGGCCACTTAACCCAGCTAATGGCAGGTCATAAGCCCTGTAAACGCCTATATAACACACATTCGTTTCCAGAGTTTCCAGAGTTTTCTCTGTCTCTGTCTCTGTTGGGATATCAATAATATCTGAAAGTAGTATAAGTTTTCCTATTTATCCAAGAAATAAAATTCATGGAATAAATAATAAAAATACTGGTAACATATTTCAATTTTGGATATACCTTAATACATCTCGCACCATGAATACTAAACTGCACTAACTCAAAAAGCCAACTTGGGAAATCGCAAAAATGTGATTTTACTTCGGTGCTGATTCATTGAACTAAATTTTAATGTCGACATAAGAGAGAAACGGAAACACGATTCTTAGACAGAAATATGGCTGTCGTTATGGGCTGTAACGTGGTATTCTCAGCTCATTTTTGACAAATTTTTGAACTTTGAATCTTTGTGCAGTACCTACCAATATACATGGTGTAACAAAAATCGTAGTATAACCCGAAAAACTGGTAAATCTACATCATATTTGGAGTCGAATGTGTTATATGACTTTTAAATCTAATGCCCGCTTTATATGGGACAGTTTCTTGTTCAGAAAACTGTGCAGTCTGTCAAACTTCTGTCAAAAGACACGCTAAATATGTGTATTTTTGAAACGCGATTGTAAGTTATTATCGTATGTTTGCTCTCAGGAAATTGTATATTTAGCTAATAATGTAAATATGTTATTGGTTTTTTACGTATTTAAAAGCATACAATAAACCAATGTTTACTTAAACGTTTACATAAAAAACATTGACTGTCATGTCAGCTTAAATCTGACACTAGCACACAGTTTTTCATGCAGTTTTAGCTTTATACGGGACCGTTTTCAGACTGCACAAAAAACTGTGTAGTAAACTGTCTCATATATAGCGGGCTTAAGTTGAAAATTTAAAAAATTTCTTCTCATAAAAGCTTTCTAAAGTACCGCAGATTTAGTAAACTTAGATGAATTCTTATTAAATTATGTTTTTTCTATTTTGTATTGATTCGACTAAATGCATGAAATTTGATAATAATACTTCGTATTCAATTTAACGTTCGGTAACAGAGTTAATGGTGCCTTAAAGTCGGTCGTATCTAATAAGTGCTTATCAAAAGAGGCTCAATTGGCAGTTCATAATGGAGTTCTGGTACTAATCCTTATGTATGGTAGTGAGACGTGGTGTTGGAAAAAGAAGGACGAAAGTAGATTGAATGCAGTTGAAATGCGATCTCTCAGGCGAATGTGTGGTAAGACCATGTATGATAGGTGTACAAATGTCGAAATTAGAGCCGAGTGCAAGGCTGAGATTAGCATTATCGACAAAATTAAGAAAGGTCTTTTACGATGGTTCGGTCATGAGAGCGAATGGATGACGAAAGAACGGCTAAGAAAATATATGATGCGACTGTGCCTGGATGTAGAAATCGAGGAAGGCCGAGAAAGACATGGCATGATCAAGTAAAATACGTGCTTGAAAGTGGGCATGTAAGAAGTCGTAATAATCGACGTGCGTGCATGAGAAGATGTATGAATGTGGAGGAAGCAAGAGAAGTGTGCCAGGACAGAGTGGTCGGGGAAAGTCTTCGGGGAAATAGGTAAGTTAGTTAGTATTAAATTTTCTCGAAAACTATGGGTCAAATAAAAAAAAATTATTCTTCAAAATCGACTCCAAATATGATGTAGATTCACTGGTTTCCGCTTGTACATCGAGTTTTGTTTCACGGTGTATTATGTAGTATTCGTTATTCATGGTGGTATATTTCAGCAGCGCCTAGGTTTAGATCCTGCCTATGGATATTAAAATTAATTTGTCCGCCTCGTGGCTTGGCGGTAGCGCGTTCGACTGCCATAACTTGGACTGCCGCTGAAGCGTAAGACTGGTCATCTTGCCTTCAAGGGTTCACTGCACATGGTGTACCAATGCAGTGCCCTATGCACTTTTTTGTGGATAAGGGTGAGGAGTAGTTGTAGTAAAATTAATTCCGTTTTTTCAGTATCCGTATTTACGTATTTCTATATATTTTATATTTTCGTGAAAAATACAAATTGTTCCCGAGAGAATACTCATCTATCATTAAAACGTTCTAAGTGGGTCGTAATGATTTGTGCTTCAGAATAAGGGTTGTGCCAGCGGCAGCGGGATTATTATTTTAAGTTGTATGGGGTGAAAGTACTTAAAATACAAGTACTGCCTTAAAAATACCGAATTACAACATGAAGCTATTATTATTATGGATAAAATGTAAAGAGTGAGAAACACTCTTTTTTATCTTTAACTTTTTCTAAATTTTTCTAATATTTAATTTTAAAATGTTCCATACATATACAACACAAGTGTCAAAAAATTCACAGCTAACATTATTCTTATACCCTCGAACAGGTTATGCCTTCGTGGGATTTTTATATATTTTTAATATGTACTTTTGATTTATGTAATTATGTGCTTTTTTTCTTTATTTACACTTTACTACCACTACTTTCCCTTATCCGCACCCAATGGTGCATAGGGCACTGCATTGGTACACCAAGTGCAGTGTATCTCGATCATTTTATTACATGAAGGTAGGATGGTCAGTCTTACGCTTCAGTACCAGGCCAAGGTATCACACATTGAAATATTAATATGAGAAACACACGTTAATGAATCCAACCCGCGACCTCATGCACGGTAGCCAAATTCTCTACCACTATGCTACGAGGTGGATATTCACAATTTACTTAGTATTAATAACGTATTTTTTATTAACAATTTTTTTTTCTTTAAAAAAAAATTCAGACGCTAATGTCGTTTTAAAAAAATAATGTAAAACGCATGGATGATGAAATAATGGGAAAAGGGATATACTTATGATGTGACTGTGCCTGGATGTAGAAGTCGAGGAAGGCCGAGAAAGACATGGCATGATCAAGTAAAACAAGTGCTTGAAAGTGGGCATGTAAGAAGTCGGAATAATCGACGTGCGTGCATGAGAAGATGTATGAATGTGGAGGAAGCAAAATAATCCTCTCTGCCTATCCCTTCGGGGAAATGGCGTGATGGTTAGTTAGTTAGTTAGTTAGATGGTCTACTTAAATTTGTAGATAGAAATTCTTCGTACTGTCTACTTCTATTCTAATTCTAACTTGTTCTTTAAATATATTATTAATACATTTATTTATGCTGTATTCATATATTTTATTATTATTTTAGTTATTTTTAACTTAGTAAAAATCAATAATAATACCTTGGATTATAGAAGATCGTAACCTGAGATCAGTCGACGATAAATTTAGAATATGCTTGATGCATAAATACATTAAACATAGAATATTTATTGAACTATTTAACTTCATTAACTCTCAGTGACAATCGATAAATAAAACGTACAGTCGTAAATAAATCATTTTAAAACCCGGTGGGGATCAATCGCAGATTACTTATTTTTCTAACCCTCACCCCTTTTGGGACCTCGCTTCGGGACCTGCCCTTTCAGGATCCTTCAGTGGAACTAATGGTGATTAATATAATTGATTTAAGCTCCGAGATCCTTTGACACCCTTCTGTGAAAGCTTCGGGCGAAATTTAAAGTTGAGCTTTTCCGCCGGTGGACCTAAAGTTTCTATCGTCAACTAATAGAATAACTTTTTAAATAAACCTTTCGGGATTATTACTTTAGTTGATTTAAATGCATCAAGTGTTAAATTTAAATCATTTAAGTCAAGAATTACAACACGTAATTTTGTGCCGTTCAAATGATGAACATATATATATTTTTAAATATTATGTTAATTTAGGTTATCTAAAGTGGTGTGGCGTTCTATCCCCTCTGCCTACCCCTTCGGGAAATGACGTGTGATGGTAAGTAAGTTAGGTCAAGAAGTTCATATTTAAACTTTTCATCTAGATTTTTTTTCAAAATTGTGAATGAACTGTACAAAATCATACTCCGAAGCCGCCGGGCTTCAGAAATATCATAATCACTTATTGAAAATGAAAGCCCAACCCTTTTCCTAGACTGTTTTAAAGACTATTGAGTCTTTTTTCAGTCCAGGACAACTCTACCGATTTTTTCAACAAGCTAAACCGTGATTTTAAGATTGTTAGTGTGATAAAAATTCCGATGTATTTACGTGATGTACGCGAACAAATGCTTTCATTGCTCCTACCACTGTCTCAGCTTATGTATTATAATTGTCATCGTTTCCATCGCCCAAACCAACCAGAGTCGGCCCAAATTAACAGTGGTAGGGAAACGTTAGTTACTACCCCGATCAGTATTTATTAGTAAGTACTACCACCCGTGTGGAGACCGGCATACTGCCTCGCCAGGCCCCCCCCTCCCAGACATCCACCCGAGCATCCGCGGCCAGGGTCTCAATGGAGGAACACGTAGATACAAATAAAACACCAGTGTCAAGAGACGAGTCTTCAAGAAGAATGCACTTTATTAATATGACGAGAATTTTTGTTACCCCTACCGACCGACCGCGACAGCCACAACGTTTTGCAACGAGGCCATCGAGCTATTTATTATACATAATATATCATTATTATGTCCGTAATTAATTATTAAAATATCGTGATCGCGATATCCCGCCAAAAAAGGTCATTATATGGTAGGAAGCGTCTATTAATACTATTACTACTTTCCCTTATCCGCACTCAATAGTGCATAGGGCACTGCATCGGTACACCAAGTGCAGTGTATATTAATCATGTTACTACACGAAGGTAGGAAGATCAGTCTCACGCTTCAGAACCAGTCCAAGGTATCACACATGAAACATTAATATTTTAAAAAAAATTGATGTACCTAAGTAGCGCCTATAATAAAAAAACACATATTTATTATCATTTATTATATGGACAATTTATAAAGCGCAGTTTTTGCAAAAAATCGCCTCAAGAGCGCTGTACAGAAAGAGGCTAGATCTCAACTCGTCCTGCAGCTACCAAGCGCATAGACGGTTGGAGAATTCTAGCCCCTGATTAGTAATATAACACATTTTTATTATAAGTTTACAAAATTATGTAGGGATACTAAGCAATAATAAAAAAGTGTTTTTGTAACTGTTTTTTACTAAGTAGGAGGCTAGACAAACAATCCATCTTACAGCTTCAAAGCGCATGGATGATTGAGGATTTAGCCCCCTTTATACTACGAATCTACACTGTGTGGTATTTATAGTAATTTTTGTTCTTTTAGTATAAATTAGAATTTCACTAAGTATGCGGGATCCTAGTTTTGTCTATTTAGTTGATTGTTCTGGGAGACACTTCTCTGGTTCTACGCATCAACTATATTTTCAATACGACCCTTTTTGCGCGCTTACTAGACGGGTGCTTTTAAAGCATCCGTTTGTGGTCAATCTTTTTAAAAATATTTTATTTAATACGAGGAATCTTTTGAATTTTTTATTTTTCACGGAAAAATTTCAAATATTATTTCACTTTTTATATAAAAAAGAGCTTTATAAGTTAGTTAATATCAATATATTTATCTGTTAACAGGAACCAAAGTTTGAATTGTGTTAAAAATCCGGCGTCTTAGCCATTACAACACAACACGGTCATATACTCGTATATCTTTCAATTATTGTTTAGGTTTCTTATTATTTTTAGTGTTAAACTGAACCCACCTAAGCGTCATAAATTTTACGACAGGGGTGAATTAAGGTAGGGGTGAAAACCTTCTGTGAACTATAATGTTATAGGGTTTAGTGAAACCTTCGTTCATCTCTTAAGCTTTTCGGATAGATGACCTCAAACCTTAGGCTCTAAAATAACAATTCTAACTCTGAGCCCAGAGGTGGATGCCTAAATAATATTCAAGAGTTTAAACGCATGCTTAAATACTTGTAATTTTAATATTTTATTATTGTTATTCTGAGATTGAATTGTGTTTGTTCATTGTTAATAATTTAATTAATTTGTTATGACTAGAAAGTTTTCCGAATTGAAAACAATAACATTATAAGTTCAACGGTTTGTAAAACAAACAAAAAAATTGTTAAATATCTGAATTTTTGTGTTTTAAATTAAAGTAGAAATAAATTCATTAATGTCGACTGGTTTTTACTTTGAGATTTGTCAAACTCATTTTAAACATAATTTTTTAAAAAAAATAGAAATGCACCTAATGCAATGCACTTAACAAGCGTTGATTACGATCTCCATTTTATAATTATTTGTAATTTTTTGAAGAACGAGCTTTTAAAAACTTTCACCTCTTGAGTGTTACAAACAATTTTGGAATTATGTTTTTAAGCGATCGGCGTGCATGCATCAGAAGATGCATGAATGTGAAGGAAGCAAGGAATGTGTTACAGTAGTATGGCGTTCTATCCTCTCTGCCTATACCTTCAGGGAAACGGCGCGCCGTTAATTGCCTTATCTATGATGATTTTTTATGAAAAAAATAAATAGATATACTGATATTTATGTTAAAACTATGTATGATAGGTGCACTAATGTTGAAATTAGAGCAGAATGCAAGGCTGAGATAAGCATTATCGACAAAACTAAGAAAGGTCTTTTACGTTGGTTCGGTCATGTAGAGCGAATGGATGATGAAAGAACGGCTAAAAAAATATATGATGCACTGTGCCTGGATGTAGAAGTCGAGGAAGGCCGAGAAAGACATGGCATGATCAAGTAAAAACAAGTGCTTGAATGTGGGCATGTAAGAAGTCGGAATAATCGACGTGCGTGCATGAGAAGATGTATGAATGTGGAGGAAGCAAGAGAAGTATGCCAGGACAGAGTGGTGTGGCGTTCTATCCTCTCTGCCTACCCCTTCGGGGAAATGGCGTGATGGTTAGTTAGTTAGTTAGATATTTATATTTTTCATTAAAAATCATCATAGATAAGGCAAAAAGTTTTGATTTAAAGAAGTTAACATTTCCATGCATAAAATTCGAACGTTTTTAAATTCCTGTTGTTGTCTCACAAAGCCCCTTAACCAATTGAAAAGCGATCCAAGTCTTGATTGCATTGCTTCCCCAGACAAGTTGACCGATAAACGGAAAATTCTTGACAATTTCGTCGGTGGATGTAAAAAAACCGTAAAACAAAACGCCCCACGCTTCCTGTCGTCATGATAAGTCAAAGATGCCCCCGACAAATGTTCCGAGACGATTCGATTTGTGTTTCGCCCGGGGCCCGTTTTGTTTTATTGGACTCCGATCCGACCCCGAAATTACAGGGTCGGCGCAGGGCTATGGGGCGCCGGGCGTTTTTATACCAAATTTGGCTTTATTTTAGATTTGCATATTTTATTTGATATTGGATACAGTTGGGCTGCTTTGTTTTCGGGATGTTTTCTAAGTAAAAATACATAAATATATCTACTGGTAAAATCAGAACTCGTGTGTTTCTCTTTATTATTAATTTTACTAACTAACTAACCATCACGCCATTTCCCCGAAGGGGTAGGTAGAGAGGATAGAACGCCACACCACTCTGTCCTGGCATACTTCTCTTGCTTCCTTCACATTCATACATCTTCTCATGCACGCACGTCGATTATTCCGACTTCTTACATGCCCACTTTCAAGCACCTGTTTTACTTGATCATGCCATGTCTTTCTCGGCCTTCCTTGACTTCTACATCCAGGCACAGTCACAGTCATCCATTATTAATTTTACTTTTACAAATATGTATAAATTCTTTAAATTTCTCACGATACCGAGGTTGCGGGTTCGATTCCCGGTGAAAACACAAAAATCAAAACAGATTTTTCAAGCCTGGGTGTTAGTGATGTTGTATTTCTCTGGCCATCTGAGATGAGCTGGTTAAAAAAATAAAAATTACGTGTAAATGTTTCAAAATAATGTTTTATTAAATTCAACCCTACATATCTGTATACCTGCACGCGATGACTGTGAAATTGAAATGACATCCAATCCCAAATCGGTCGATCCGTTAGGCCGTGTGCTTCCGTCCTTTAAAGTTCCTCCAACCATCCTACATCCTACACTCTACCAGCCTTCTGTATCCTACTTCCTACCAAACCTACGGACCACCCACCCACCCTCAACCAACCCACCCAGGGCCCCTATTCTCTGGCAAGAAATCTCGCGTTTATAACGTGACTTGTTAAATATATCACGCTTCTGACGACAAGCGTTAATTTAATTTTTTTTTAACGAAATAGACAAAAACCACACTTGTAATTATGTACATATTTTCAATATTATACCATGTTTGCTGGTTTAGTTGTTTGTCCTGGCGAAAAAATGGGTTACGTCCCAAAACCGATAGACATAGAAAAGTAAGTGAGTGGTTTTATACATTTTTTTATTAAAATAATATTACAATGTTAGAACAAAGTTAATGCTTTGAATATTAGTAATGTATAGCTTAATAATTTATCAACGTTCTTTTTGTTTTTTCTCGATAAAACCAATATTATAAATTCCATATTGACATCGTTGGGAAATGAGCCCGCGACCTTATTCATGGTAGCACAAGGCGCTTACCAGCACACTATGAGGTTGATATTTGCCTTGCAAAATCGGCATTCTATTAGATGTACTCGTGTGGTCAACAATACGATATATTTTAGAGATTTTATGCCGAGAAATGTAGAGAATAGGGCCCAAGGTAAAACCCCCGCAGTCGGAGTGTTTAATTCTTGTAATGGATATCACACCCTGTATAAGGGAATGCTAAATTGGAAAGCAAACAAGTATACCAGGTACCTAAAACAATTACGAAAAATGTTTGAGTTCTTGATTATTTTTTGCAGGGCTCTTTTAATTTTTTCATTTAGAACACTTACCGACTTTTATTCCGTGTTTTTATTTTTATTTCAAATTTTAAAATAAACTATGCTTACTTCGAACCAGCCGATTAAGTAAATTATTCCCTGAAGCATAAGACTGGTCATCTTGTCTTCATGGGGTTTGGTCCCT
>JAGVSP010006574.1:0-13328 GCA_022494985.1 Micrasema minimum
TTGAATCGTAAGTACATAAATTGTACTATAAATAATAAATAATAACCGGTACGCGTTTGTGTTTGGCATAATAATAGGTTTAGGTATTACTTATATTTGATGGTATTTTTTATTGAGGCCTTCGATAAATACAATGCTTATCGCATATCGCTAAAATGGTGGTACGTCGAACATTGTTTATAGTATTTCCAAGCGTTTATTTTACTTCTGGCACATGGGCGCCTATAAAGTTCCGTAATTATTGACAGGCAACCATAGACCGAAAAAATGCAATACTTCATGTTTTTTTTCTTTACAATAGTGAAGCGACATGTTCTTTAGCTCCGATATTTATCGATATCGATGTTTATTGAGCCTACTTATGCAACGAGGATTATTCAAGTTGATTTTTTCCATGAAAAAATATAAAATGTGATTTAAATTAAAACCTATTTGTTTTTTTTCTTTGTTTGTCGCGACACAAAATTTTTCAATTTACATTACGACAATAAAATTGCATATTTGGGTTTTCTGTAGCTCCTGCACCCGATGACATACTCCAATTAAGGAGTTTATCGGGACTGTATTTAAAGTTTCTTTTGTAAAGAAATTATGTATTTTTTGTAATATTTTTTTATTGAATAAAGACCGTTAAAAAAAAAGTTTTACGACAGCGCTTTCGTAATATAAACTCTGCTTTAAACGTCTGGGCATGTTTATAAACTACAAAATGTTGAGCAAAAATAAAATATAAATGTATTAAATTGATTAAAACTTCTTCATAAATAAAGTCGATTTTTATGAGAAAACGATTCGGTAACGCATTAGGACATCCCTAATCGATACATAATCGAGCTGTCAAAAGTAAAATAAACGCTTGGAAATACTATAATATAAACTGACTGTCTAGTCTAACAAACCATTTTCCCGAAGGGATATGATGGAACGCCACATCTCTGTCCCGGCACACTACCCTTGCTTCCTCTACATTTATACATCTTCTCATGCACGCACGCCATTTATTCCGACTTTTCACATAACCACTCTCAAGTATTTGTACATGCCATGTCTTTATAGGCCTTCTTCTACTTCTACAGGCCTACTCTTCTTTGTTATTGCTAAAAATAATTTATATTACTTAATATGATTTTTTTAATTGTCGTTTCCATCTCGTGTTTAGTTATGGTGTTACCTATTGGTGTAACAAAACTCGTAGTACAACCCGAAAACTGGTGAATCTACATCATATTTGAAGTCGAATGTGTAATATGACTTTTGAATCTGAATTGAAAAAAAAAATCTAATTAAAGCTTTCATTAGTACCGCAGATTAAGTAAAATTGCACAAATTCATATTAAAGTAATTTGGTTTAGTTATGGATAGTATTAATTTGACTAAATACATTATATTTTATAACAATTTGCAAAAATTTATCAAAAAAAAAAAACCATTTCGTGGGTACTCAATTTTCTCGAAAACTATGGCTCAAATAAATTATGTAGATTCACCGGTTTCCCGCTTGTACATCGAGTAATACAATCTACATCATCCACCGACCGTGATTTGAATATCAATCAAAATGAACCACTGTCGTGCGACGCAAAAATTATGTCTATACAAATTATTCTTATCGATTATATTTTGCTATCGGAGATATACTACATACTTAGTAGGTATTCAGCTGTCTTTGTTTTTTTTTTAGCTAATTTATGTATGTGTTCAACTCGTCGCGTCGCATTTACTATCAAAAATACCGGTTTTACATTGCACACAGTAACTTAATTAAGAGTTTTCAGCAATAAAAGCACAATAATTTTTAGGTGCATATAGCCCACTTTACTTTCTTGTGCAGTTTGCAAACTGTCCCGTATAAAGCGAAAACTGTACGGAATATTGAATGGTCGGCGTGACGTTTCTTGTGAGTGTGTAAAAAACCCCTAACCCCCGTTGATATGTTTTTTTTTACATTAAACGTCTCAGTATTAACAATTTCCTGTTTATATACCTGAATAATAACTTAGGAAAACGTAAAATACATATAAGTGCACTTAAAAATATTATAATTTTTATTAGCCATATTAACAATTACCTGTGTATTAAACATACGATGCGAATCAACTAGATATAGAAAAATCACCGCGCTTAAAAAATATGCATAAAGTTTATATATAAAATATTAGAGACCTATTCAATTACATCTAAATGCTGTGGGTCAGAATCATTACCACGAAAATTTTAATAAAACATTTTACCTGAGTATTTTTGAATAGTTTAGTATGGACTATAGTTTTCGGGACTCTTTTCCTTGGACCTTTAATTCAAACAACTAGATATCACGCTACTAAACTGCAGAGAGACTTAAATTTAGATTTAATCAGGCAGTATTCCTGCCTGGTAGGTCATGTGCGGATCACAACCACAACCTACGCCGGATCCTTCAAGAGAGCCAGGAATTTGATAACTTTGTTGTACTAATACCATTTAACTGCTACTATTTCCACCTAATGGTGCAATAGCACTGCATTGGTTCACCGACTGCAATGTATCTTAATAATTTTATTACACGAAGGCAAGATGATCTGTCTTGTCTTTCAGGACTGGCGTCCAACGTATCGCATATTGACCATTCGAGCTTCAAATGTAGTAAAAGCCTAAACTCATTTAGGACAAAATGGCTTTTACGACATTGGTTGCTAGAAATTGCTCAAATTATATCCCATCCCTTAACTCAATTGTATTGTGTCTTTTGTAAGGATAGGATGGTCTTTGGATAGGTATTGTGATAGGGTACGGCAGGGGACGTATGAAATAGTGTCTGCCAGATAGGATGATAGGATGATAGTGTGAGATGCACACTTGCGTTCTGTTCCCTCCCCTCTTTTCCCTAATCCCCCCTCCATTGAGACCCTGACCGCGGATGTACGGGTGGATGTCTGGGATGGAGGGCCTGGCGAGGCGGCATACCGGTCTCCACACGGGTGGTTGTAATTACTAATAAATAATGATCGGGGTAGAAACTAACATCCCTACCACTGTTAATTTGGGCCGACTCTGGTTGGTTTTGGTGATGGAAACAATGACAATTATAATACATAAGCCGAGACAGTGGTAGAGGTACAACGAAAGCATTTGTTCGCGTACATAAATCGTAATTTCATCCGTATTTTTATCACACTAACAATCTTAAAATCGCGGTTTAGCTTGTTTGAAAAAAAATCGGTAGAGTTGGCTGGACTGAAAAAAGACCCAATAGTCTTTAAAAACAGTCTGGGGAAAGGGTGGGGCTTTCATTTGTTGCTAGAAAGGTTTGTTAAAGTCATTTTGGCCTGAATAAGTTTTGGCTTAATACATTTGTCGCTCAAAGGGTTCCATACGAAGTATGCCTCAAATCTAAATGACAATATCCCTTTTCCTTGTTGCAGTATGTCCTGAAGGAGACAGGAAACGAGTGGCTCGGGGACGAGGAGAGTCCCCTGGAGGGGTTCAGCTGGCGCGGGGGCTCGGAGCGAGACACCACGGGCATCCTGCTCTGGTCCGAGATCTTCCTCACACAGTTGCCCAACGGCGAGAAGGTATTTGGAAACATTCATTTTGACGGTTACACCGGCCAAATACACTTGGCACTTGGTCTGAGATCGATGCACTCAGACATAATGTACATTTTATTACCTATTTATTTTTTAGATGGTATCACATCACTGGCGGCAGGCTTATAATCTTATATGAGAACATTGGGATTTTTACTGAGGACAATAAAAAAAATTGAATCTATGAAAACTATGAAAATTTTGTATATTGCTTCAGTAATAAGTCAGCTTGAATATAACTCGTTCATTTGCTCTCCTTATTACAGGGTTCACGTAAAGAACATTGAAAGAGTCCAACATAAATTTTTGCACTTTATTGATTTTAAATTAAATCTTTCCCATTGTAAACATAAATTATAACTTTTTGAATATATAAAAACACTAGAAAATAGAAGAATATTAAATGATTTGCTCTTTCTGTTCAAAGTATTAAAATCTATGTTTGATTGTTGTCAACTAACAAATTTAATGAGTACACGAGTGCCTGGTCGAGTTACCCGTAGTAATGCACTATTTTACTGTAGCCAATCATCGATCAATTACAGTGCAAACTCACCGATACGTAGAATGCACGCACTGGCTAGTAAGTATACTAACAATATTGATGTTTTTAACACAAATCTAGTGCATTTTAGGGAACAGTGTCTGGATGCCATCTCTGGCGGTAATGAATAGCTACCTACTGTGTAATCATTTAAAAATGTCTATGTAAAAAGCCCTATGGGCGTAAAAACAACAAAATAAACTATAAAATAAATAAATAATAAATATTTTTTATAGATGTGCTTGTAATTTGGAATGTGTTCTATATCAAATACTTGAGTACCTAGATCTATGTTTCCCGCCTAGTGGAGAAGGCGTTAAGGGTATTTCTACCGTCTAATGTGTTAATGGTTTGTGTTTGTAGGTAGCAGTACTCCTGATGGACACTCAGGGGGCCTTCGACAGTGAGAGCACCGTGAGGGACTGTGCCACGGTGTTTGCCCTCTCTACGATGGTCTCCTCAGTACAAATATACAACCTGTCACAGAACATCCAGGAGGACGACTTGCAACACTTGCAGGTAACACGCCACTGTCACAAGAGGTGATATCATGCATGATAAATATAGTTAACACCACGTGACTAGCGGCCAATACCCGTGTTTGTCGATTTTCTTCCGAGCAATGATTTTTTCACACATTTTAGATATCGACCAGATATCTTATTTTTAAAATATTCTATATGTTAAAGGAGATAAATAAATTATTTAAAAAATAAGACTATACAAACACGCATTTGGTCGATACCTAAAATGTGTGAAAAAATCATTACTCTTAAATTCCAGGGAGAAAATCGAGGAATACGTTTGTATGGGGAAGCAGCCGCGAGTCATGTGGTGGAGTATGCTCTTAAGGAAATAAATCAAATTAACTAAAATTGGACACTAAAGCGCTCTTGTAATTTATGGGAAAACTCAATAAACCATCCTCTCCATGGGAAATTTCCATAGTTTTCTACAGGGTGTAACAAAACTCGATGTACAAGCGGGAAACCAGTGAATCTACATCATATTTGGAGTCGATTTTGTAGAATAAAATTTTTTGATTTGACCCTTAGTTTTCGAGAAAATTGGGCACGAAGTTGACTTTTTTTTCGATTTTTTTTTCCAAATTGTTATCAAATATTATGTATTTAGTCAAATTAATACTATCCATAAAGAAAACAAAATTTAAAAACTCGTTTTTTTAATAAGAATTTTAGCAATTTTAGTTAATCTGTCATACTTATAAAAGCTTTTGTGAGAAAAAAAAAAAATTTCAAGCATAGTTACACAATACAATGTAGATTCACTGGTTCCCGCGCTTGTACATCGAGTTTTGTTACACCCTGTATAGATATTAAAAAAATACATCACTTACGGCCAGTTGCATGATTGTTCAAAATCAAAAGTATAAATCTATTTACATCAAGATTGTAATACTAAATGTACCCACTTTTGATTTTTAACTTACACATTTAAACAACCCTGCAAACATCAACTATGAGACCGTGTCTTGGTCCACCATCATCTCTATTAATGTTTTTACCTTTAGTTATTCACGGAGTACGGGCGGCTGGCGCTCGCCGACAGCGGCAGGACACCGTTCCAGAGGCTTCAGTTCCTCGTCAGAGACTGGAGCTTCCCACGAGGCGCCCTACGGAGCTGAGGGAGGACAAACCATACTACAAAGGAGATTAAAGGTACAAACCTTAGAGTAATGACGCGCAGGCTATAGAGAGGCCCTTTCGCCGTTTCCCATAGAGCGGAAGCGTTGCAAATTTTTGGTTAGCGTCAACTTCACTCTGCTGGCGGCCATTATTATTTGTTTGACAACAGACGCGTAACGGTCACTTTTGTCGCTTTGCTAGTAAATAACGTGGATACTTCCTGATTTTAATCATCAAAAACGGCAATGGTGAATTGTAGTATGCTTGGTTGTAGCAGTAAGAGTGTCAAGGGTGTTAAAGGAGTCACATTTCACAGGTAATTGATTTCGATAAATAATTATTTTGATTTACATTGATTTTGGCATATATTGTCCTAACATGGGTATTATTTGAATAAAAACTTTCGTTTTATCAACATATTTACATTATTTACCAGTTTTTCTTAATTTAGATGATCAATTTGTAAATTAAAGTATGTTTACTGTTGATAGTGACAGTTGATTACTGTCGATATGCCAAGGCCGCATTTAGGCATTTGTAAAACATTGGCATATGTTTTGCTGCAAACTATAGCCAACTTCGTGTTTGACAATCATAGAATGGTTTTTGACCGTTAGGGCCCCTCTATAGCCTGCGCGTCATTACTCTAAGGTATAAACTCTGTCCATTTACACTGGAAGATATAGGCTATAGTTGACGTATCACAACATTCCCCATTCCGCCCATCATCTGATAACCATACATCATGACAAATTTCGAAACATCAATTAGTATGAATTATGACACGTCATTTCACGTGAGATTTGTCTCACTGGTGACATCTGTTGAGAAAATTGCTAAGCATTTGGCTGTCAACTTTTTTGGTGTAGATAGGTAATTATTTTTTCTAAACAACATTTTGAGTGTGTCCAAATACTGGATTTCACCCATTACGGGCTAATAATTACAATTTGACATCTCAACAGAGACGAGAAGTTTGGAAGGGAATATGGATATCTAGGCGTTTACAGGGCTTATGACCTGTCATTTGGCTGGGCTAAGTGGCCACTTGATGTATTACAACATTCCCCATTTCACCTAGTATTGGGTGAAATCCAGTTTTTGTCTACAAGTATTTGGACACACTCAAAATGTTGTTTATAAAAATTAGCTGGTAAAAGTTATAAGCATAACGAATTGAAGATTCATCTTCAGGCGTTTCCTAGTAGGTGATATAATTCGGTAACAATTTCACTTGCAATCATAAAGGTTTCTGCTAAAATGCTTAGCAATTTTCTCAATGGATGACAGAGAGTGTTCACAGGTGAAGCGTCGCGCCATTTTTACTGTATGTTGGCAGATATGGATATCAAATACTTGGTGAAATGGGGAATGTTGTAATAACATCAAGTGGCCACTTAACCCAGCCAATGACAGGTCACAAGCCCTGTAAACGCCTAGATATCCACATTCCCTTCCAAACTTCTCGTCTCTGTTGAGATGTCAAATTGTAATTATTTTTTCACCCGTTTTAGATATCGACCAGAAATGTGTTTGTATCGTCTTATTTTTGATGTATTAAAGCTGGGACCTGATATATTAAAAAAAAAAATCAAATTAATCTTTTTGCCCTGACTGTAATAAATATACTCGACATAAATATTGAATTACACTGTTATGTTCTTTGTGAATGTATTTAAAATTGACCTAAATATATGGTATTTTGATAACAATTTGCAAAAATTTATCAAAGAAAAAACACTTCTTAATCAATTTTCTCGAAAACTATAAGTCACCTAAATTTTATTATTCATATTTAATTCAATTTAAATTTATAAGAAAAACATCAGTAATAAATAATAATAGGAAGTTTAATAAATAAACTCCCCCCCAAAATAACCAATTAAAGGTTTTTCACAAATCGCCGGTACCAACGTATACTGTCGAATGGGCTTTTTGTTGTTTGCATTAAACTGTCCAAATTTACATTTACATAATATTTAATGGTTAAGTAAAAAAAAAAAAATTCTTTCTTTTAAATTTTGGGGTTTATTGATATATGATTTAAAAAAAATTTACCACCGTGAAATGTAAATTGGATAGTTAAATATATTTATGTAAATTGGACAGTTTTAAAATGATAAAGCGAAAATTTTGCACGTTTTCCAGATTCGACCGATATATACGTTGGGACCGTCAAAATAGTAGTAATATAATACATCTAATGTAGATTCACCGGTTTCCCGCTTGTAGGTACATGGAGTTTTTGTACGCGGTGTATAAGAGTCACGTACAAGATGGAAAATAGGGGGAGTTATTTATTTTTGATCGACCCTAGCCTGTTTTTATTTATTTTTCTTGAATTTCTTGACTAGAATAATATTATCGTAAAGTGTTGTTAAAACAATGATATTTTGTTTTTACCTTCCAGATATCGAAACAGAATTCAAGAAATGCCTCCAGTCCCTTGTGCCAATGCTATTAGCCCCGCAGAATCTTGTTCTCAAGGAAATCAATGGCCAGCGAGTGAAGGCCCGAGATCTCGTGCAAAATTTCAAATCTTACATTAATATTTACAAAGGGAACGAACTTCCGGAACCCAAGTCAATGCTGGTCGTGAGTATATCCCTTGTTTACTTTTCTAATCTTTGAACAGTCTAAATGTAAACTATCAGAACCAGAGACATGTTTTGTTACAGTAGACTAGTCACTAGTGATTTCAAAGAGAATTGTCTACATTTTATGTCACATTTGTGTTCTGCAGTGAAAAAAAGACTAACTACAGAGCGTTCACATTTATTTTACCTCTGACAGCTACAGTGTGTCGTATTGTTCGGTGGGCGTTACTGTAAATGTCGACTGACGAAGCTCCTCGCATTTTTCTCTTTTAACAGTGATAATTCATCTTGCAACATGCCAAAAAGAATTCAAAGTAGAGTGGTAGAAAGATTGTGTTATCAGTGCGTGAATTTTGTTAAAGAGAAAAAGAATTTGATGTTCCTTTAATTCCATTTAGAAATGCCGCCATAACAGGTACGTAAGTAGGGTTACCACTGTGCAAGATTTTACCCCAACGTGATGGAAATTAGAATACTGTGATAATAAATATGCGAATAGACGATACTGTTGAATTTTGTCGATAATAGTAAAAAATAGGCGATAGGTACGTAATTAGATACGTAATTTATGGAAATCGAAAAAACAGTTTCTATCTCTATTTATGCACAAATAAATAGTTTTTTCAGATAATAATCTTATATTGTGTAAGTGGTGAATCTTAGAAGGTGAATATGGCAACACACTCTGAAGTTAGCCAACATAACAACCAGAGGTAAAATAACTGTGAACGATATGTACATTTGTAATGGAATATTTTCAAGTGTTTTTTTTTTTTCAAGTTTGTTCTTTGATCGTTAATTTGAGCTTTCAAATTAAAATTAAAATTGGCCCTCAGATTTAAAAAAATATATATCCTATTTTGTCAAAAGTTTTTGGCTGTCAATAAATCCGTATTATCATTTTGAAAACACCAAATTTTAAAACGCCGGCCTCTGGTGCATCCAATGAATTTCATTAGCGCTTTATTTGTGTTTGCTCCTCAGGCGACCGCGGAAGCCAACAACCTCACAGCGGTGGCGGAGGCTAAGGACACGTACAACCTGCTGATGGAGGAGGTCTGCGGCGGCACGCGGCCGTTCCTGCAGAGCCAGCTGCTGGAGGCCAACCACCTTCGCATACGGGACAAGGCCATCGGCGGCTTCCAGGCCAAGAGGAAGATGGGCGGGGGACGAGTTCTCAGAGTCGTACAAGGACCAGCTCGCCAAGGTGAGCGGATGGGAAACGTTAAATATATAAGCACAAGTATAAAACCAAACCTTAACCTTAAAAACATGTGGCGGAAGAAATGACGTCACGCGGGCGACGCGAGACGAACGAACGAGCCGAGCTACAACCGAACACGCTCGGACAACAGGGAGCGATTATTTTGACCTTCTGCGTGACCACTCGTCGATTTGGCGCAGATTTCTTCCCGCCAACTAATTTCATTTTTTCATTTCCATAATCCATTTCAATCGTAGTTTAATTAGTTTAAGTTTATTGTATTTTCATTGTATTTGCTTCTATAAATTCTGTGTAATAAATGTGCACTGTAAAACTGTAAGTATCTTTCATTTCTCTTTCTGTGCACCCACATAAAACCATAACCACCAGGGTAATTAATCCCGGTGGCACACAAACATGAGGAAAAAGGCATATTTTCTCCCGAAGTTGATAGCGCGTGCAGCATGCAAAATTTTGACGTGTATTCACGCTTATTAATTCACACATTATTAATTTATTTCTATGCTATTTTAGGATTTGGACGAATCATTTAACCAATTCAAGGCGCACAACGAAAGCAAAAATATTTTCAAGGCAGCTAGAACCCCCTCCGTCATATTTGTCATAGCCGTATTCTTCTACATACTGAGCGGAGTGTTTGGCCTCCTAGGAATCTACTCAGTAGCCAATGTGTGCAATTCCCTTATGGGCATTGCACTCATCATGTTGGTCATTTGGGCGTACATTCGGTAAGTACCATAATAATGTTTTTCATATTATATATATTGCCTTGAAATATTCATCTTAGCTCATTGTACCTACATAGCTCTGTGTGTATAACATTCAAAATATAAATAAATTACTCAATACTGTTATATATGGTATTTCGTAATACAAATTAAACTCTTAGGGCCAGTTGTTTGATCAGAAGTATTAGTTACTTTTGACTCCTCTGTCATCAACATAATGGGTGAAGTGTTTGGTTTAAAAAATAATGTAATTTTGAAAATCCTAGCACAAATTACTGAAATATTTCATGGGCAAGCTCCGTGCCGTTGAATTAATTTGTTCTTAATTGTTTTTAATTAGATTTTAATTTTCATTAACCAAACACTTTGGCTATATGTCACACGACCATTCTTACACTAGTAAAAGATGGTTAAAAATAACTTTTCCTGTCAAAACAAATTATCGATCAAGCAGGTGTTCTAGGAAGCCGCCATCTTATAACTAATGTCTAATGACAGAGGTGAATATTTTAATGCTGTACATTATTAAATAAAATTATAATTAAAAAATACAACCCTCATTTTAGTTTTTTGTAGAAACTATTACTTTGAAATAAGCCCTTAGATTACTCACTAAAAGAGCTTTTCTTTGTGTAATGACACAGAATTTTCTTGCTTCTCAGGTACAGCGGAGACTTTCGGGAATTTGGTTGCAATATAGATGAAGCAGCTTCATTTTTATGGGATTATGTAAGTATATGTTGGTGTAGTGAAAAATTAAACAAAGTTATCAATTTAAGTTCAATTAGGTGGTTACTATGAAAAAATTATCACTCCTTATTTATTCTATATTGATGTTAATGCATTCCTCACTGGGAAAATATTGTTTGATATATCTCCCCGTGTGCAGTTAATGAAGCCAATCTACCAGAGCGTTGTAGAGAAGAGTATCCACCAAGCCGCGGTGCACGTCGCCGAGCAGGCGGTGAACGGCAAGGCCAAGCAGTTGTGATATCCGCCACCCCCCGGACTGCGGAGCACCCCGCTCCACCTCCAATCCTCGCGTTGCCCGTAGGACAATACCCCAACCTCCCGTCGCACCAAACTCTTCAATTAATACACCCCAATGTATGTACATTGGTTTCACAAGTCGAGATGGTATCAATTGTCCTATCCGCTTATAGATAGATGTCATGTGAGATGAGCACTTTTACGCAGTAGATCTTAGCAGAAGTCTTGTTAGAGTTAAAAATATGAGAGTCTATGAATCTACCTAAAAACCGCATTTTGTAAACAGTGACCATGAAAGATGTGATTGTTTAAACCTCATTGTTTCATCTATTTGAGACTTGGGTCACTCAAATTCTGCTGTGAATATCTTTACATGTCATGGGAGTTGATATTTAAATGGCATTTAAAACATTGCTACATAAAGGTGCAACTGGCTGAAGTCGGAAGCGGTGAATAGATTAAATATAGACTGTAGCCTGTAGGCTTATCATGGAATTTAACTAAGCTGTCTTCAATAATTTCACACGTAGTTTTAGGACGTCAGCGGCTCAGTAAAGTACTGTCAATGTCTTGTTTATTAATGATGGTGAAATTGTCGGCAATACAGTAAGCCCTCCTAATCTGTCGATTCTTTATATGGCAGCATAATACTATCCGATCTTTCAAATCTTTTGTAGTTCAGACTATGATCAGGCAAATATACCACTTTTTATTCCAATACCAAGTTATAAAATTTGGTGCTTTTTATTTGTCCAATATCCATGACAGTAAACAAACATGAATGGTAGTAAAGTAAAAATATTCCCGTAATAATGAGTAGGAATAACGAATATTAGTCCTTGTGATGTGATTTGCTCACGCGTTCGTTTACTTCACTCGTTGGCAGTAAGTTGTGGGAAATTATTCCATAATATCTGTGTGCCCTTAGAAATAGAGTATTTATCTTCACTTTTGGTAGCTCATAATAATAATCACAATACATCCAGCTAGTACATAACTTGCTAAGCTTAGACAAAATTATTGAAACCAGTCTAAATTTTTTTAACTAAAAATGTATTTGTTTTTTATACGTGCATTTTCACGTTTGGCAATATAGTTAATAACAGATAAATATGAGTGGCAGTATACTGTAAATTTAATCTCTGTTATTTTTTTGTCCTTTTTGAAACTGATCATAACCGCTGTCAGATTTCTAGTCGGATGTGTAAAGTTTCAAAGCCATTTGTTAAAAAATATTTGTAAATTAGCTCTTTAGCAGTTGAGTTGTTGGATATTCTATATTATAACTTGCTGTGTTGTTTAAATTGTCTATGGTATCATCCGTTTTAAGTGGTTGTGACTTGTGATAGCTGAGTTAAATGTTGTAACTGTATGTATCGGTACTAATATTATAAAATAAAATAATCTTAAACATCTTCGGCTAATCAGATTTCACATAGTCCTGCCTAAGAAATAGTACTTTAATATGTAATATTATAATAGATATATATAAATTGTAAACTCAATGTCAACTTGTTTGAAATGCGATTATTTTATGCAATATTATAATACAATGTTTTTCCTTCGAAGAACTTTAATAGTTTTGTTACAGGGATGAAATTAGTTCGCAATCATGATAAATTTAAAACTGCTGAGTCTCAAATAGATATACTAAAAATTAATTGTAAGTAACGACCATCGCTGTTTACAAAATTATAATTTATTTAACAGTAAACATTGATATCCATTTAGTAAATATTTTTTTACTTATATCAATTGGCTTACAAAATTTGCAGGCAGCAAGAAGATTAATATATTTTTCTTCGTAAAATTATTCATGTTGTTTCAATCGCCATTCAATCTTTTGTGGAATATTTTATTGTATTTTTATAAGGTGCACTCGTTATGAAAATATTATCACACATATGTAATATTTTTTATCAGAATTCTTGCCTATTATTTAGTTAAAATATATAAGTTACAGGTGTAAATAAGCACATTTGACAATTTGACTTATCGCATAATTTCCTTTAAATTTTAAAAAGAAAACAAC
>JAGVSP010006576.1:0-14913 GCA_022494985.1 Micrasema minimum
TTTTTCAAGTATGGAACGTCACTTCTCTGAAATTCTTGTTCGAAGGTTACACGAGTAGAACGACTTACTTACGCTTCGAGTAGAATAACTTGAACAACACTTTGAATTTGTACAAATACTTGTAAACAAGTTACTGCATTATACCCATGCTGGGCTAATATAAAATATTATTGATATTCCAACAGAGCCAGAGAAACTCTGGAAACGAATGTGGATTATCTAGGCGTTTACAGGGCTTATGACCTGTCATTGGCTGGGTTAAGTGGCTACTCGATGTATTACAGATTTCCCCATTCCGCCCATCATCTGATGAAGGAAGACTTACCCTATGTTATGATATTATTTATATTTATATTTAATTTTTACCATTAAATACAAAAAGCTGAGTTTGTTATGACTTCAGTTTTCGTCTAGATACCAAGCAATATTTGGTTGACAATAATTTATAGAGAAAACAAATTAAACCATGCATTATTCTTTGTATTTATTTTATATTTTGTCTGCAGACTTCAAAATATAAGATAAATTCTGAGAAAGTTTCACAATTTCATAAAATCTCATTTTAAATAAATTGGCCCCTGAAGACTGTTCAATACCCACACCATAATAAAATTTTTATACAAATGATTATATATTATTATCCATCTAAGTCAAGTTACAGAGTCGCTATAATGAAGTCTGTTAATGAATGCTTAATACAATCTGTTTATATCAATACCAGATATTTTCTCTAGCATAAATAATATTAATTAGGAAATTATCCAACCACCCGAGCTGGCACCTGAATCATTTGAAGAGTAAATATTATATCAGTCAGAGGTCAGAGGCCCATGAGTTGAACGTGGAATTATTGAGAGAGAAAATAGTTTTAAAAAAAAACTTAATTCTTCACAAAATTAATTAAGGATATAAGACTTTAAGTAAATTGTATTAAATTGGCAGTACACAACGGAGTTCTGGTACCAACCCTTATGTATTATGTGGTAGTTAAGCGTGGTGTTGGAAAAAGAAGGATAAAGTAGATAGAATGCTGTTGAAATGCGATCTCTCAGGCGAATGTGTGGTAAGACTATGTATGATAGGTGTACAAATGTCGAAATTAGAGCAGAGTGCAAGGCTGAGATAAGCATTATCGACAAAATTAAGAAAGGGCTTTGACGATGGTTTGGTCACGTGGAGCGAATGAGTGATGAAAGAACATAATTTAAATGCAAGTCGAGGAAGGCCGAGAAAGTCATGGCATGACCAAGTACGACCAGTACTTCAAAGTGGACATGTGAAAAGTCGGAATAATCGGCGTGTGTGCATGAGAAGATGTATGAATGTAGAGGAAGCAAAGGAAGTCAGACAGGACAGAGTGGTATGGCGTTTTATCCTCTCTGCCTACCCCTACGGGGAAATGGCGTGATGGTCAGTTAGTTTGTAATTAATTCTACAAAAGACCAGCAGTTAAGAGTCTTAAAATTAGTTTTTTATTCGTATAATTAACTACAACTGTACATATACGAATCCTTCAGAATAGGAATTTCCTTTAAAGTATGAAAATGCATATTCCTGTAGACGACATCCTTATCCGGCGTTTCCTGAAAGCTCAGAGCGGAGATGATATTTTATCCACCGTTACAATCGTCGCCGGTACCGAAGGAAAGGCAACAAGATATGTATTATAGAAGCATACGTAGCTTGTATTATCCGCAATAAATGTATCCGTTAAGAATAAATAAAAATAGCAAGTTCTAGAGATTTTCATTTCCCTGCTTTTTTCCTAACGGATCTTGTAGAAAACCTTACTAAACTTTTTAAAAAAGACTTGGGAATTTCCCTATACAAGTCTAGTATATAAACCAATATTTCAATGATAGCCACCTAGTAGAGAAGATATCAATAACAAATTAGTTTACACACCATCTGTAATGAATTAGATATGTAATGTTAGGGACCATAATAAACAAAATGATAAATCTGAATTTTTTGTTTTAAATGATACTTACATGAAAATGAACATATGTAAACACAAAATCTGAGATGTCTAAAATAGCTTAACTTTATATAATGTGGTTGTCTGTCTGGTGGTGTAGTAGTTATCATGCTTGTAGTTCCGGGTTCGATTCCCGACGGGGTCAATGTGAAATATTTATTCAAATGTATTTTCTACTTTAAAAATATTTCGTATGTCATAGCTTGGACTGACGCTGAAACGTAAAACTGATCACCTTGCCTTCATTTAACAAATGATCAAGATTCACCGCGCTCGGTGTATCAATGCTATACTCTTTTTTACCATGGGTGCGGATAAGGGAGAGTAGTAGTAGTAAATTACAATATAATTTAATGAGGAAAATGAAACTTTCACGTGGTTTTTTTCACGTCTCATTTCTGACCAAAAATTGCTCAACTAAATTGAGCCCTATGCAAAAGGGGTGTTTAACTGTTAAATCAATGACGTGAACAAATGAATGCATATCACCGAATTTCTGAAAAGATTTTTTTTTGATGATTCTTCATTTAAAGGTAATTTTGAAAGATTTTTTAGAATGCATCCGATCGTTGAACTCAAAATTTTAAACCTGGCAACAGCACGAACCAGAGATCGTCGACCGGTGTGATGCAATCGCAGTTACCTACACCGCGCGTGGGAGGCAAGCACCTTCACTAACCCTCCGCGCCCTCTAGTTGAACCTTCGACCTTCTGCGCTCCCGATCCCTCGGTGAACCGAATAATTTTAAAAAAAATACACATACACGGTTAAATTAGTTTTATTTTAATTTTAAAATTAGGACATTGAAAGGAGGGTTAGTGCCGGTAACAGAATTAATGGTGCCTTAAAGTCGGTAGTATCTAATAAGTGCTTATCAAAAGAGGCTAAATTGGCAGTGCACAATGGAGTTTCTGGTACCAACCCTTATGTATGGAAGCGAAGCATGGAGTTGGAAAAATAAGGATGAAAGTAAATTGAATGCAGTTGAAATGCGATCTCTCAGGCGAATGTGTGGTAAAACTATGTATGATAGGTGCACTAATGTTGAAATTAGAGCAGAATGCAAGGCTGAGATAAGCATTATCGACAAAATTAAGAAAGGTCTTTTACGTTGGTTCGGTCATGTAGAGCGAATGGATGATGAAAGAACATCTAAAAAAATATATGATGCGACTGTGCCTGGATGTAGAAGTCGAGGAAGGCCGAGAAAGACATGGCATGATCAAGTAAAACAAGTGCTTGAAAGTGGGCATGTAAGAAGTCGGAATAATCGACGTGCGTGCATGAGGAGATGTATGAATGTGGAGAAGCAAGAGAAGTGTGCCAGGACAGAGTGGTGTGGCGTTCTATCCTCTCTGCCTACCCCTTCGGGGAAATGGCGTGATGGTTAGTTAGTTAGTTAGTTAAAAACAAGTAAAAAGAGGCAAAAAAGTTTTTTTTTGTACTTGCTATTCACACTTTCGAGTTTTTAAAATTCTAGTAATAGATTTTTATTGGGAATATCTACATATAATCAGTCATGCAAATTTTGTAATGTTTAATCAAGGAAATTGAATATTTCGAGATGTTTGTTGTTTGTGTTTGATATTATTTAGATTTTTTTGTATACACAACAGGTATTTTAAAGATGACTTAAATGTTTAATTGAAGACACAGCAAACAAGTTTTTCTATTTGTATTACGCTATTCTGCCAACATTTGGGAAAATTTCGTCTAAAACAAACGTTAAATAGGGAACAGAGCACTTATGAAACAGTGAAAATAAAACGAATTAAGTAATGAGGAATTTTCAGAGATAATTAGTAGTTTCATAAGACCCATTTGAAAATTTTAAATAACATAAACTATTATACCTAAAACAAAATGACATTGCAACTTGTTAAAAATCCTTGAAATATGTGATTTTTATCGCTCATTTCACTTAAAATCTGTATGTTTTGTGTAAGGATTGATAACGATATCACCGATTAAAGGACAAAGGTCCCGAGTTTGACCTCTCCAACCTCGATATAATATTTATCCACTAACACGGATGCTAGATAAAGTTTCACAGTTGCAGTTGGGGGGTGATAAACTCCTAAACGTTACAGATGCACTCTGAAACTGTGCAGTGGATGGAATAATAGATTTGGCTAAAACTAGCTCAGAAACAAGATAGATTCATTAGAATTGAGAACGTTTCGTTCGAATAGTTGAATGTATTTTGAAATTCATGCGTTTTTTATATATTTACCCAGTACGTACAAATCTAATAAAAACTTACATTTGACATGTTATGTGGATCCGTTTATGTCAGCACATATGCGTATTTGAATGCATTAAAATGCTTCCAATGAATTTGCCGATTGTTTTGTTTACGATAATAAGTGTAGAAGACTCTTATAAGCGCACAATAGAATACGATGATTTTTAGATTCGCAAATGAAATTTAATGCAAATGTATAAATACATATTGTACACTAAAAATATTTAATGTTATATCCGAATTAATTTAGAGCGAAGATCAAAAGTTTTTACAAATGATCATATCTTAAATTTAGAGAATGGCCGATAGCCGTTAAACAATCATAATATTTTTAACAACATTTTGAATGTGTACAAATACGTGTAGACAAATTACTAATGTCAGGCGTCTTCTATTAAGTAATTAAGTTCGGATGAGCCTTACCTACACCAATAAAGATTTATTGCCAAAAATGCTTAACAATCTTCTCAACAGATGTCACCAGTGAGAATTTCACTTACGAACGCGAGTTTCAATATATACAAGTTTAAAAAATTTGTCATATATGGTTATCAGATGATGGGCGGAATTGAGAATGTTGTAATACATCAAGTGGCCACTTAACCCAGCCAGTGACAGGTCATGAGCCCTGTAAACGCCTAGATAATCCACGATCGTTCTCAGAGTTTCTCTGTCTCTGTTGGGAATCAATAACCACAATATATTCTTTAATAGTTCGTAATAGTTTCAGTTGCTCGATCACAGATCACTATCGACGCGGTAATAAGCGACGTGATAACGATTTCTTACCATGGATGTTTAACGTTTTTGCGATCACAATGGAACACGCGTTAAAAGTTATCGATCGGGATTATTAAACGAAGGCATCAAGTCGCGAGCCATTTCCCGAGATATATATCTTCTTCGCACATATCTTCTTTCAATCTTTCTCGAGTGCCGTATTTCATTTAGCCGGCGATCGGGAAGCCAAATATTGAGAAAAACAGTCGACATAATAAACAATCCGACACGCGCGTTGATTTGACGTTTGACGTTTGGCCGCGATATTTATTATCATCTATGGTGCTCGGCAACGCTCGGCAATGCTCGGCAACGGCGAACGTGGTATGAACGTATGTTCATTGTGATCGGTCAAATGGTTAGCGTTAGCACGTGGTTAGCACGTTTTTAAACTACGTCGATAGTTTTCTGGGATTGAGCTCCCAGAGTGCTTGCTCTTATCATTGCGTACCAATGTATACTTATAAAAACGTCGCATTCTAATATTCTTTAAACGGTACGGGTAATAAGGGTTCAAAATACGTTTAGGTTTTCTATAGCATTTACTTATATAATAATAATACTTATAACATACATACTAATTTTGTTAATATTTACGCAGCCGGACTCAATAGTAGCTTAAATGTTTAAAGAATATCAGAATCTTTAAATACAATAACAAAAAAATATCAAATGATATTTAAAAAAGTAATTAATAAACATTTTATGCCGATTTTCGTAATCAAAGCGTGTTAAGTAAGGGTTGAAACTTTTCGGTAGCCACTTAATAAATAGGGGGAGATCAAAATTCTCTCCAGGCCACACCCTGTAACGTAGAGGGTGGGAGGCTTACCTGATTGGCTCCACAACCTCATACGCTCACCTGCATAGCTCAATCAGTTAGCAAAAGACTCACGAAAATTTATAAAAGTAAGCAAGGATTGAAATACCACAGCGTTCAGAATATAAATAAAACAAAGCTATAGAAATTCAATGTGTGTAATTAAAATATAAATATGTTTACAAGGTTAAGAAGATATGTTAGGCACGGTAAGTATATAGGTTAATTTTGACAAGATATAACAAAGATATAATTGCAAATATAGGTTGAAAAACTTAAGTAATGAATCCATCCATCGAATCATTCATACTGGAATTTACGATTAACAAGTTCTACGTCGAAGATTAAAGAAAAAAAACAGGCTGGTGTTGAGATGAACGAAGTGATTTTGAGGTTAAGAAGTTAATTTTATGTAGAGGTGAAATTTTGAAGAGAGGTGAAGAATCCATGTATCGTCATTGTGCAGTGTCCACATCAGGACCTGCACGAGGTGAAGCTTTGTTAATTAGTCCTTTGAGGCATCAAATTGTAAATATATCCTCACACGTGGTCCAGAATTTCACGCGTGAGCGATGACGGATATGGGATAATATCTGCGTTCCGTGATGTACGGTCAGCGTGTGACACTCGGCAACTAGCTGATAACTAGACACGGATCAGTGTCTAGGCCATTTTTAATTTATAATATTCTAATATTATGTCAGGAGTAAGGAAGTAATATAAAGGGAGGGAATTAGACCTGAAAAGATTAAAGTGACTGGGCTGTAGTACGTAGTTTTGATTCGGGGATGGAAGTTAATGTTAAAAAGCTATAACACTTACGATTACGTCTTCATTCCCCAGGATTTATGCCGGGTCGGCCTGAATAGCAAATAAATGCGCCCGTTCGCCATGACAGTTATTTTTGCAAGAAGGAATCATAGACCAAATAGCTCAGAACGAGATTTCACTTACCATAGAGCAGATTCTGTGGTAATGAAATAAGGTAGAATAACGGGGTCAAAAGTTAAATTGCTATTTTTTATCAGTTAAAAGGAAGTTAGGAATGTCATTCTCACGAGAGGCGTGAGAATAACATGACAATACTCCCTTCCTCGATAAACAAAAAAAAGATTTCAAGAAGTTACTATTAGAGATTAGAAGATGAAGTGTTGGAGTGAGAATCAAACATACGTACTACAACAAAATATGGTCACCAGTTGTATTAGTAATTTCCTTGTGCCCTTGGTTCGAAGGTACACAAGGAAATAGTAGAATTCTGAAACATACAAAATTATTACATCACATAGAAATTTTAAAAATAAGGTACGTAGATATATCAGTCACTTGCTTGGACTATCTAGTAAATTGGTTTTGGAGAACTGGCTTCGCGCTTGGACATATTCCCTCATAGCAAAAACGAGCGCCGAGCAGTTCTTTGTCGAAACATTTAGTTTAGTAACCTCGACTTCAGAAGCTGTCTTTAACAGAAGTAAACAAAGCGCTCTTTTTGGAGACTACACTCCAGATTTGACTTTATTTCATTATTAATACAAAAACAAGTTAAACAAAGCATTCTGTTTGAGATGAAAACTCCAGAATGTTTTGGGTTGGCGGACACTTGTCCTCAGTGGTGTGTGCATTTCTAGCACCTAAGATTAATTATCCTAAATACCACAGCATGACATCACCGCTGTTCAATAATCTAACATTATGTTTAGTAAACAAAAACTTAGAGAACTTTTATACACATTGTATAACTATAAACGTACACATTTTTTTGTACAAGAAAAACTAGGTCAAGCGAAAAGGTTGTTGACAACGTGATACACTACAAGACAAAAACATCATTATCAAGAAACAAGATAAGGAATAGCATATAGCTAACTATCTACACGTTGAAAGGTTTGTGCAAAAAGAAAACAGGTAATTTCTATTATCAATTGAAATCAATATCACATCAAGGATTGATATTTATTACAGATTAATTTTGCAATTCACACCTCCAGACGTCTCCTTTAGCTAGCATTGCAACATCAAAACTGGGGCAAGAATTTAAATGGAATGTTTTAGGAATGTTTTTTTGAGTATTTATTTATATGATTTATTAAGCAAACTGTTTTTCTTTTTGACAACAAGAATCTATGAAAATCTCACCTACTGTCAAGAGTTTCATAGTCCCTTTACTAAGGACGGATAATAAACTTATGAACAATCTGTACTTACACTACATTAGAAGGTAAACAGATTTAAAAGAACATTCATTTTTCTCTTGCAAGTAGAAAATTACCAGTTAAAAATGTGCTCGATAAGAATATGATTTAATATTTAATTTGACAGTTATTAATTTTCATTACATTTTAACATAATGTCTATTGTGTCGTGAAACTCACAGATTCTAGAGTCTGCATGGTGCACTGAACAAAACACTAGAATCAAAGCGAACGAAGTTGATTATTGTTTATTGAATTTACTTGCAAGAAAAATAATGATGTACTGCCAAAGCAGTTAGTAAAAGAACACACAAGTTTCCTAAAGATAAATGTAATTAGGTTCGAGTAAATGCTAACTTTTAGCCTAGACGCAAACCTCAAGCTAATTGTGATTGCACACAATCTAATATACTTTTTTCTATTTTAGACTGTTTTTACCTGTCTACTGGTATCGCGCAAGTCTTCGGGAACATTGTCAGCCCTCCCTACTACAGAGGCTCTCGTGTAAAGAAGATAGAAATTAACCCCCAGAGCGTGGTTATTTCATAGAAAGTTTTCAGAAAAACAAGGCATGCAATCGCTTCTAGGATCGCACCCTCAAAAATAAGAGATGTCCTGCAACAGAACAAGGAGATACAGCGATACGCGTTTTCCTTCGCGTACCGATCGTATGTACACAAGAAGAGAATTTTCTCGAGCAAAAGCGAGAAAACACACAAAATCGTTTCCAGTGGGAAACACAAGACTCACAGTACAGTATTACGAACACATAATACAAGATAACAAGGCATTCACCGATTTATATTGAAGCAGGCATCGTGCCCTATGCACCAATACAATGATGAATAAACATTGTCTAGGCATCCGCCTTAAGCGAACAAAAAAAAATTTTCAAAAGAAAAAAAATTAATTTTCTAAAGCAAAAGATGATAGTACATGGATGCCCTATGCACCATGCATATCAACGTATATTTAAGTAGAGTAAACTTTTCAAAACAAAAGAAATATATTCAAAAAGTTTTCCAGGCCATATAAGATTTGCATATAACACATCGTATGAATTTAATATTTGAATTGCCATCATTCACAGTGTAATGAAAATATTTTATATTATTCATAAACGCATTCAAAAACCAGTTAAAGCAATAAGGATCAATGACACATTAAGATTCTAAAAATAGACCTGATTGCAATGAGTCACGCGTTATGAACGAAAACAGATAAATAAAATTCCACCACTAATTATATATTGTCGACGATAGATGTCGCATTAGATTTGAGATTTATTCAAATTTCAAAATAGTAACCAAGGTTATTACAATTGCATTTTTAGCAAATAAAAGTTTTCAAGAAATTTAAAATATATAAGGATATATTGAATATATGCATTTACTATTTTTAAATTTGAATATTTAACAAGTGCAATATTTATTTTCCGTGAATGGAATTTAAATTTTTAATTGTAAATCGAACCCACACTAGAATCTAGAAAAATACATAGATGTCACTTTAAACAAATTATGTTCAGAAAAATATTTCCTCCATAATGCAACGAAAAGGTTTCGCCAAGCGAAAGAAAAATTTAAATAAAAATAGATTTGAGAAGTCAAAATAAGTTAAATATTACACGAGTATAGTTTATCAACCGTACAACCTGTATAATTTGCTGACGAAGTGTCGTCGGCCATAGGTTGCGTGTTCTCAAGAATATAGCACTATAAAATCCAGCTGACATATTCCATTTAGTTTTCAATATATTTAAAAAGCAATATCGTCGTCTGTTTCCATTAAACCTACTTAACCAGTCTTTTATATCAACAGCAAATAGTCATCAGTTTTGAAGTAAGTAACCGAACTAGGCAAAAAATTTTAAATAAAGGACAAAAGTGTAAACAAGGTTGCTGTATGGCTAGGAAGGATGAATTAACTTTTAAAAATAGGTATGTAGTAAGAAATTTTGCCTATGCATAAGGATGTATTGTACAACAATCTACCCTACCTACACCTCCAAAGGTAAATATATACGGTACATTTTACTGCTCTGTAAAATCTATGCAGTTACTAAAAACGGTCTCGTGTCCACAACGGAAAACTGTTTTAAAAAACTGCGTGCGTATCACAGATTTAAGCTGACATGAGAGTTAATGTTTTTTTATGTAAACGTTTAAAGAGACATTGGTGTTATTGGATGCTTATAAATGTAAAAAACCAATCACATTCTGTATCATTTAGCTAAAAAATTACAATTCCTGAGAGCAAACATACGATAATAACTTACAAATCGCGTTTCAAAAATACACATATTTAGCGTGAATTTTTGACAAATGTTTGACAGACTGGCTGCAGTTTTTCTGAAGTAGAAACTGTGTCAAACGTCATAGCAGCACGCCTACTCTACAGCTTGCATTCTGGTTGCATCATCAGGGCTCGGAATCAGCCTTCCGTCTTGGCATGTTTCGAGACATCGGGGATTTTTGGCAAGGGAATGAGAAAAACATAATATGTGACAAATATTGAAATATTTTAATAATCAGTTAAGTATTAATTTACACTGCTTACCGTCTGTCTGTCATTTTTAGAAATTTTATTTGATTATAGCCTTTAATAGAGATAAATGGGCGCTGTATGTCAAAAAGGTAACATGCAATAAGTAAAGTCACTTTCTTATTTATTAGCTGACAGGGTGAACTTGGCCCCACGTTGAAGGTGACATTGTAACGTAGAGGCTGAGAGGCTTGCTGATTGGCTCTTACACCTGCTCCACACAATACGCTCATCCTGCATATCTCAATCATTTAGCAAAAGACTCACGAAAATTTATAAAAGTAAGCAAGGATTGAAATACCACAGAGTTCAGAATAATAAATTTAAAACAAAGCTATAGAAATTCAATGTGTGTAATTAAAATATAAATATTTTTACAAGGTTAAGAAGAGTGTTAGGCACGGTAAGTATTGAGGTATAATTGTTGACAAGATATAACAAAAGATATAATTTGCAAAATATAGGTTGAAAACCTTAAGTAATGAATCCATCCATCGAATCATCATACTGGAATTAAAACTGCAAGTTCTACGTCGAAGATTAAAGAAAAGTTTTTAGTTTTAGATTTATTTATGTGATATTATGAGTTTGAGAAATTAATTTTTATGTAAGGTGAAATTTGAAAGAGGTGAAGAATCCATGTGTCGTCTATTGTGCAGTGTCCACATCAACCTGCACGAGGTGAAGCTTTGTTAATTAGTCCATTGAGCATCAAATTGTAAATATATCCTCACACGTGGTCCAGAATTTCACGCGTGAGCGATGACGGATATGGGATAATATCTGCGTTCCGTGATGTACCGGTCAGCGTGTCACTCGTAATAACTAGCTGATAACTAGACACGGTTTTGTCTAGGCCATTTTTAATTTATAATATTCTAATATTATTTCATGAGTAATCATAGAATTATTTTAATTCCAGAACTGTTTACAGGAATTAGACCTAGTTAAGTGCAACAAAGATTAACAGTTGACTAAAAAAGAGTTTGTACTTATTTTTGATTCGGGATGGAATTAACCTAAAAAGCTATAACACTTACGATTATCAATCATTCCCCATGATTTATGCCGGGTCGGCCTGAATAGAAAATAAATCGTGCCGAAATCATGACAGTTATTTTTGCAAGAAGGAACATAGGGCAAAAAAGCTCAGAACAGATTTCACTTACTTAGAGCAGGTTCTGTGTTAATAAAACTTGGTACACTTTTGTCAAAAGTTAAATTGCGTATAATTTACGTCACGTTAAAAGGAGTCCATATGTCATTCTTACGAGAGGCGGGTAATAACATGACGCGTACGGTGGACCAAGGACTGATTGTTTTGAAAAAAAAACATTACGGCAGACCTTTTTTAAAAATAATTTACAATTTGATGATAATTTTAACTAAAAAAAAATTTACCCTCGTATCGGCAATAGTTTGCAGAGTTAGGATTAAAAACGCATTTTATTGTGGGAACCCGGTCAACATCATCATCATCATATCATATCCGCTCTCTATGTGGAGCATCATGGATTCCACAAACTGCCCCAGGCCAAGCGATCAGGCCGCCAGCTCCCGTGTACCTCTCCCAAGTCCAAGTCCACGTCTCTGCAGGGTCTGACGCAACATGCCTAGCGAATTGTCAACAGTGAACGACCGATTGGACGCCGAGAAATCATTAATTGATGCCTTGTTCAAAAATAGGCAAGCATCTTGTGGCTGAGGCTCTCGGAGGCATACGTACGGAGAATGGCGAGTAGCCATACCAATAAACGATATCGCAATTTTATGAGTATTTAGATACAAAGGGTTGCTGTGTCCGTTGCCAATCAATTTTAGGTACAATCCTTACAAAAATCAAACCACCGCACACCTAAAATTCTTCTAAGACACCTAATACCTAATACTCAACTCCTATCTTGGGCCCCATGGTTAGGTGCAAGTGGACATGTAAAAAGTCGGAATAATCGGCGTGTGTGCATGAGAAAAGTATGAAATGTAGAGGAAGTGAAAGGAAGTCTGTCAGGACAGAGTGGGTGGTCCTTCTATCCTCTCTGCCTACGAAATGCGTGATATTTCTTTTGATTATTAATTTTTTTACATAAAAACTCTATGTGTTTTAGTATTGTTACATTATTTCAACTTTTTGTAATGGCCATTATTTTTTAAACCTTTTTTATTTTGTGAAGCGAATCTAATTTTTACGGCTTTCTAAATTGTTCTTGCGCTATATACACTATCTCCTCTTCAAACATTATCTCCAGTCAGCGACCGTTTGTCTGCGAACAATATTCAGGCTAAAAGCTTTCTACCCGCTTACACTAGTTAAGAGGACGCGGTGTCACGTGACCCGCGGCCGCTCCTCCATTCGATCGTAGTCCTTATTTTAAAATTTTAATTAATATAAAACATACATGTATTATATTCCCAGGAGTTGTAAAAACTCATTTTGGGACCGGTTTATTTATAAAAATAACATTACATAGAAAAAAAATAAAGAATTTTCTTTTTTTTTTCAATTCAATGCTCCCTAGGAGTTTTTACAATAAACTCATTTAGGGAAAATTAAGAACACATATTCATTTTATTCTAATACGCACTGACATCGCTTAAATCACAAAATAAACACAATATATACAAAAAACAGAACCAATCCAATAAAAACATAAGACCTAAAGAAACAATAAAGTGAATTATTACAGTAACAGCAAAACGATATATTATATCGATGCAAGTAGAAAAGGTATCATTCAAAATACTTATTAAAATAATATTTCTTCAAATTTCAAACGTCCTGTTTCGATAGTTAGATACAGGGCTCTTAAACATGTCAGGTAACAAATTAAATTCGAAAAATGCTGTGTTTTTTTAAAGATCTGGTACCGAATTTGGTTGCATTTGCAGGTTCTAAATGTATTTTGTTGCGTGAACGGGTGTTGCACAATCAAACACGAATAAGAAGACGATACAAAATTAACACATTCAATCTTAATCCTATACATCATAACTATCATTGAAAAACATATTTAATACAAATCTTTAAGGGCTCTTCTATGTATTGATTTATTTATTTTTACTTCATGGGTAGTTCATTATATTTTTTCATTAGGGATTTTTTTGTGGATCGAAATTTTGGAATGTGGAGGTTTTTTGAATTACGTGTATTGTGACCATGAAGCTCATAATTAGAATTGTGTTTCAAACTTGTATGTGCTGAATGATTCAATATGGTAAGTATAGTATTTGTGATTTCATGTAATGGTATTACTTTGAATGGGAGTATTTCTGTTTGGCGATATATTTATTTTACATGTGTGTCCCAGGGTATCCCTAAAATATTTCTCAGAGCCCTGTTTTCTTAACTTTAATTTCGAAAACCTCGTTTTTCTCTGATAATTTTTTTTCACTCTTTATATTATAATCGACAAGAAGCTTCCCAGGGTATCCCTAAAACATTTCTCAGAGCCCTGTTTTTCTTAACATTAATTTCGGAAACCTTGTTTCTCTCTGATAATTTTTTTTCACTCTCTTTATATTATATCGACAAGAAGCTTGTTTGTATTGTATATTTTTTAAAATATAGTTTATTTGTTAAATATGTGATCAAGATAAACTGCACTTGGTGTACCAAAACAGTACCATTGGGTGCGAGTAATGCGTACTTTATATGGGGCAGAATACAGCACAGTTTCTTGTTCAGAAAACTGTAATCTGTTAAAAACTTTTGGTGGTCTGTAAAGTCGGTTTACGGACGATAATTTTACGTGATAACGTCATAAGAAAACATTGATGAAAAATAGCATACTTTTATGAATTCAAGTGAATTATTATTACTGAATTATCATTATTTTGTATAATACAAAGCAGGAGATAATTGAAAATTACAATTTTTTCCATAAATTAACATTTTTTGCACGAGAGATAGATGCGTCACAAACCGAACGCTTAGGCCGATCGTGCCTCTCTATCGCTTATTCCGCGTTCTCGCTTGCACACGCGGCTCAGGCGGAACGTGACAATGAGTCATGCTTTTTCGTGTGTGCAGCCGGCGTTCATCGATTTATTAGACGTTATCACGTCAAATATCAGCCGATAAAAACACGTTTCTGGTCGATATCTAAAACGTTTAAAAATATTCTAGCCTAGCGCTAAGTTCCTGGGAGAAAATCTACGGACTACGATCGTTTGGAGGAACGGCCGCGCGTCACGTGACCGCCTTTCTCGCCCCCCACCCTCGCTCAAGTGTATACAGAGCCCCTTTATATCTACTAGGGGGTGTCTACAGTTTTAAGTGTTATACCCTCCTTATCGTAATGAAATCAATGACTTTGATCGTTAGAGAGTCATTCTGAAAAAAAGTAAAAACACTGA
>JAGVSP010006577.1:0-16508 GCA_022494985.1 Micrasema minimum
AAATATATTTTGATTGTTGCCAGCTATGGATATCAAATACTAAGCGAAATGATATTCTATGGATATCCATATTTCCTTTCCAACTTCTCGTCTCTGTTGAGATGTCAATTGTAATTCAATATGTAATTTTTACTATCAATATTAAAAAAATTTTTAGTTCCCACTTAATATTTTCACATGAAATATTTTTTCAAGTGCTTGAAAGTGGGCATGTAAGAAGTCGGAATAATCGACGTGCATGCATGAGAAGATCTATGAATGTGGAGGAAGCAAGAGAAGTATGCCAGGACAGAGTGGTGTGGCGCTCTATCCTCTCTGCCTACTACCCCTTCGGAGAAATGGCGTGATGGTTAGTTAGTTAGTTAGTTAGTTAAATATTTTTAATATCCGTAATAATATAGTTTCGTGAACTATAATTCACATGAATTTATTAAGATCCCTATAGACTTTTAATGTTTCCATCAGATTCCCTGAACAGCGAGAGTGTGGGCGGGGGGCCCGGGTCGGAATACTACGGGGGCGCCCCATACCGGGTGCAGAGGGCGGCGGCCAACATCCGCGAGAGGAAACGGATGCTGAGGTCCGCCCCTAATGGGTATATCAATAATTTAGTTTACCTTTTTATAATTTATTTTAACTGTCACGTTTTATTTCAGTTTGATTTTTTTACTCATTCGTACATGCGTTGGATTATTTGTAATAGTAATTATTAATTAATGGTTTATTTCTGCACTGAGACAACTGAAGAAAATAATGTAAATAATATGATAGTGATACTGTACTCTGTGTGATTTCATTAAAAATTTCTTATCAATTCTACACTTCTACAAGTCTTTAATCAAGGAGTTCTTCTGAATTTTGCATTTTCAGATTTCTCCGTAAAGAAATAAACCATCTAAATAACCTTTAGGGTTTTAACATATTTTTTTAAGAAACATTTACACTTCATCATCATCATCATCATCATACCATATCCGCTCCCTTTGTGAAGCATGCGAATCCACAAACTGCCTTTAAGCTAAGCAATCGAACGCCATACCGGTTCCCGTGCGCGAGCGTCTTCTCAAGTCGGGACCGCGTTCGTAGTTCTGACGTAAGCTGTCAACAAATTTTCATTCCTGGACGTCCAGAGCGCCGGGAACCTGATGTCTTAAAAAGTTGCATTAAGAAAAAATCTTATGATTCTTATAATTAATCAATAAGGAAATTTCCTATTTCAGCTTTAATGGCTGTTTTTCTAATCAACCATTTCATATGATGCATCAAAATAAAATTCAAATTAAGGTTCGAATCCCACACCAGTACAACTAGTTTCCTGCTTTCTGACACAGTTAGAATTTTAAAAATTTTTTTTTTAAAAAAAACCTCCAATGATAATGTCTGAAGCGTAGTTTAGATTTTTAATGGGCACACTTGCAAGTAACAATTATTTTTGTGTTTTTAGCAGTATCAACTCGGCCTTCGATGAACTGCGGATCCACGTCCCGACCTTCCCATACGAAAAGAGACTTAGCAAGATCGACACCTTACGCTTGGCTATAGCGTACATCGCTTTATTGAGAGAAGTAAGTACCTACTAGCAAATAAATCATTCGGCCAATTTGTTTTTGTACCAGGCAACCCGCACAATAATAAAGGGATTTTGAATCGAATCATTACCTGTGATGAAAAGTGGATCCTGTATGATAATCGGAAGCGCTCATCGCAATGGCTGAACCCTGCCGAACCAGCCAAACCATGCCCCAAGCGAAAATTGACTCCAAAAAAGTTACTTGTGAGCGTTTGGTGGACTAGTGCTGGTGTCGTTCACTACAGCTTTCTTAAATCTGGCCAGACGATTACGGCAGATGTCTATTGTCAGTAACTGCAAACCATGATGGAAAAGCTAGCTGCTAAACAACCGAGGCTGGTTAATCGCTCTAGGCCTCTAGGCCACTGCTGCTTCATGATAACGCTAGACCACACACTGCACAACAGACGGCTACCAAATTAGAAGAGCTTCAATTGGAATAAGACATCCACCGTACTCTCCGGACCTTGCCCCAACAGATTACTATTTTTTTCGAAATTTGGATAACTTCTTGCAAGGGAAAAAATTCAACTCCGATGGGGCAGTCCAAACCGACTTCAAAGATTTTATTGATTCCCGTCCGAATGGGTTTTTTTAGTAAAGGGATCGATAAACTACCTATGAGATGGCAAAAGTGCATAGATAGCAATGGTACATACTTTGATCAAATAAATATATTATGTATTAAAAAAATCAACTTTATGTTCCTCCCATACAAAACGCCAATTTCATATGTAAGGACCTAATATATTATATACAAATAGAGCGCAAAGGGTTGAAGGACTGTTTATGTGTTTATGTTAGGCATCGTAGGCGCAATGAGTCTTCGGTCTCCAATTGTGGCGTAAATAGTTAACTTAGTTAAAACTATCAATTTTACCCGAGTTGATCTAATATATTTTGTTTGTAAACATAGAAAAAATTTGAAAAAGGACTTATAATTTATATTATATTTATAAACTAGCATCCAAATATTAATAATAATTTCGTATTTTACCAAAATGTCTCATGTTTAAATTTTTTCAGGAGATGCATTTTAGTGATTTTTAATCGCAGTTTTGTGTATTTATCAAATTTATTTCACTTTATTTTGACTTTTGTGGTCGTTGTGAAAGTATTTTATAACCGTGATAAAAAGTGAGTGAGATAGATGTATAGATTTTTTTTACTGATTCGTTCGATATTCATCACAATTATTTGGATTCGGGTTGAGGTCCAGTGGTTAGTCTGGACTATTGATTAGAATCTTTAGGTCCGTTCCCTCTCTAGTATTAAATACTCATTTTGGTATATCCTTCTTTCTAGGCACAGTGAATTATGTGCCAAGACCAAACATGATAATAATTGGGATATAAAGTTAAAGACGCAAGGATTTTATAATTGAGTTGTTAAGTAAGTAAATTTGTAAATATGTCTATGATAAATAAATATACCTAGGTTGATAGCACCGGATTTATTTAATTGAAGATCCTACAAATTTAGGAAAAATACTTAAAATTCCTAAAATTGTTTAATTAAATTACATACGTTGCCAACCATTTCCACTTAGCGAATTTAATATTTAGTGCCCCCGTATAATTACTTCAAAATAAAACTGAAACAAAGCTGTTTTCGTCATTGTGTTCGAATATTTACATAAAACAGTTTGTTTTCAGATTTGACAGCAAGGCTCTCCTGGATAAATTGGGAAAATTTAAGGGTGTTAAAACCCGTAACGATGAAGAAGGTGCTCACAACATTGGCCTTATCAGCTGACTCCATGCAACTTGGACCCCATTCGTAAAGATCATATAATCAGGATAATAAAACAAAACGTAATGTCGAACCAAGCATACAGTTCGTGGTGGCACGGACAATTTTCCAATACAAGTTTCCAGGGCTCACCTATTTGTAGGTAGGTAGGTACTGCTGAACAGTGGCTTGCCCTGTATCTTTTAATATTAGCGAAGTAAATATGTAACTTCATTTTTATACTTCGTTATCATCAAAATAATTATTGTCGATGACAACTTATTTGAGTTAATAATTTACATGTCATATTCAATCTATGTATCTTCCATCTTACGTTTGAGGTCACATTTAAATGAGTAGATAATATGTGTGTGCTTTGGGTAATCTTTGGCTGACAATAATTTATAGGGAAAACACATTAAACTGTACATTTTTTCTTGGGTTTATATTTTGTATGTAAATTGCAAAGAATTAGAAATTCCTACGTACTAGGAAAAATAATTTTCTCAATTTGTTTCAATATAAACTGTAGGTCGAAGACTGGTCAATGCGCCTGCATATCCATTTAAACGTTTTATGACAATGATAAATATAAATATTGAAGTAATATTATAACTAAGGTATACATCATCATCATCTGATGATATGATATGACAGCATGATTGCCATATTCGTTCCCTATGTGGAGCATATGGATTCCACAAACTGGCTCCAGCCTTGTGAATGCCTTGTAAAATAGGCAAGTATTACACAGCAATAAGAACATAATATATCGTCATCATCGTCGTCATTCTATAATCCGCTCCCTATGTGGAGCATATGAATTCCACTGAACTTGTTTTCAAACCAAGCTATCGACCTCCAGTTTCCGTGCACCCTCCCAAGTCAGGAGGAAATATCATCATCATCATCATACCATATCAGCTCCCATTTGTGGAGCATATGGATTCCATATACTTCCCAAGTCAAGCAATCGGCATCCATATTCCTGTGCATCCTCCCAGTCAAGTCAGGTTCCGTAGTTCTAAAGCAAACTGCCGACGGATTACATAATTATTTCCAATTAACAAAATTGCTTTCGTATAATTAATAAGTGCAATATAAATATTTTACATATATGTGAACTTATGTGCATTGTTAACGATAAAAAAAAAAGGATGGTTTGTAGATTACAAATAACTATTTTTTCTGACATTTATTTTATTCATTCAAGAATTACTGCACTCGGGGTTCCAATGCACCCATTGGTGCATAAGGCACTGGATAAGGGAAAGTAGCAGTAGTAGTATATTTTTATGTGATTTTATAGTTTTTTAAATAGTTAGATAATATTCTTTCTGTGTAAAAAAATTATGTGATAGCATGATTGTCATGAAGAATTAAATATAACTAGTGTAAATATTCGATTTGGTGTAAGTAATAAATTATGTTTTGACAAAATTTATTTATTAAATAATAAAAAACTTAAACAGGGTTTTCCTTTTATCACTGTATTTATAGAGGGTTTATTAATTGAATGACTTATATTAAGACTGACGGTAGAGGAAATTAATTAAATAATAATAAGGACTTTTTAAATTAGAGGTGAAAAGAAAATTGAAAATTTTGAGTAATAGCAGGTAAACACTGAAAAATTTATAAGGGGCCTATTTATTCATAATCAGCATAGTCAGCAAGAGGCCGAACTAGCTTCAGGGACCTTCTTTTCTTCTTCTCAACGAGACACTTTTTCTTGCAGACTCTGAAAATAATTTGATTACTTAATATCACACGATATCATACTTAAATGATAAAAAGACAGTTGTTATAAGTCACAAATATTTTGTTATACTTAAGTTTACAAGAGTTAATCTGTAGGCAATCCAATTATATTTGCTGAAGTTCGGGAACGGACACAACAAGCTCCAATACACGGCGGTGGACCTGGCACGGGAGAGTTTACCCCTGCAGGATCCCGCCGTCCGCGTCCTGGCAGACTGTTGTGCTCCATCTTACAAATCGCGCTAACCTACGTATAAAATCGTAACCCACAAGTCATCGATTTTGAGTTTTTTGTGGATTTCCGTCTGTATTTAACTATATTTTTAATTCTACCAAAACAAAAAATTTTTTAGCCAAAAATAAGGGCTTTTTTTGGGGCGTATTTTGTCGTATACTACAACCAATGCATATAAACGAAAATATTTTCAAAAATGCTCCTCCTGTGTAAAATCGCATTTTTGTGGGTTACGATATTATACGTTGGAGGCGTCGAAATGTAAGAGGCGAGACAGCTGGCTGGCAACATTTTTGCCTTTTTATTTAACAAATCAAGAGAAAGACACAAATAAACGTTGGCTCCCAAAATAAATATAGATTTTTCAAGTGATTTGATGAATGCACATAGCAATCTACCTAGTTTTACTGAACTGTGCTAATTGTAGCTTGATTATATTGTTTTCCGCTACGGCATTATTGAGAGCATTTCCTTGCTCAACTTGGTTCTGGAGTTGTGCAACTTGGGAACGAAGCAAGTCCACCAAAATTTGCTTTGTTCAGCTTTCCTTTTCCGACCAACCTCCAATTTCTTCCTGAGCTGTACTTCTTACGTCATCTGTGGGATACCAAAATATATTTACAGTTATAAATAATGTAGCTTGGACCAATAAAGACAGACAAGAAGAATAATTGTTGTGTTTATAATTTGGACTGGCGCCGAAGCGTAAGACTGATCATCTTGCTTTCATGTAACAAATTATCAAGATTCACTGCAATTGGTTTACGCTAACGCCACACATGCTGTCCCTATGCACCATTGGATGCGGAAAAGGAGAAGTAGTAGTATATAATTCTAATAAGGACTACAATTAATACATTGAAAGGTATTTTAAAAAATAGCTAAAGAAATGAATTCTCTCAATGATCTTTTAGTATTTACAAATTGAGTGTAGTTAATCTTGTTTCATTGTTACATAAAGGCAAGATCAGTATTACGCTTCAGTGCCAATCATAAAGTATCGGTATACGAAATATTTTTATGATGAAAATCACATTCAAATAAAATGATTCATTATTGACTCGATCGGGAATCGAACCCGCATACCTCATGGCGTGGCAGCCCGATGAGTTATCCCGCTACACTTTCGGACGGACATACAAGTATAACATTTCAGGAGAACAAAAACATTTTTGTGGCCAGGTAAAACTTACAATTAAAATTTTTTAAAAAGAAATATAGACATATACATATTTTGGAGCAGTTTTTGAGCGTGCTGGTGCCTCTCTAGGGACTGCTGTTTCTCGCTCTGAATGCTGTTCTGAATGGCCTTGGACCAAATGGTTGGTTGACTCAATCTATTTGTTCTGAGGCTATGTTATGCTGGGCAGGTGGTAGTTGTAACTAAAATAACTAAAAAAGGGGTAGTATTACTAGTATCCTTATTACTGTAAAATTTGAGCCAGCTCCTTGAGCAGGTTGGGGTGAATGTGTTTCTGACATTTCCGAGCCAGTGATTTCGAGCAATGAAAGCATTTGGTTGCGTATGTATAACCTTCTCTTCTTCGTTTTTTTTCCCAGTATTAATGCTGAATGTCTAGGAAAAGGGTGAAATACATTATAAAAATGTCATTCTAGATAGAGTAGAGACATTTGAACTCTATTTTTTTAGTCCTATCTATTTATTCCAACTATTCAATCCAAATATTAGATAATCTCAACCTATCAAATAAGAAGATAATAAACGTAAAATTCCATGTGCTTACACCACAATTTGGCGACAATGCCTTGTGCAAACGAACCTAAATATACATATGAAATGAAATCCATGAAACATGAGCAGTATGTAATAATTTAGACCAAGATTTTCATATTACCTAATAAATAACCAATAATGTTCACTATTATTGTCTTACTTTTTTTGATACACCTCTCTCTTAGTCGTAGCTCATTTTGGAGTTTGGTGTTTAAGGCCTCATATTCCCTTTGCTGTTTTATAACAATTTTGGGGACTGCCTCTCTTTTGTAGTTTCCAAATCCTTAACTTGTTCTTTGGCATCCCCATATCATCGCATCATAAGTCTTTTCTGACTAAGTAAAAACCAACCAAAATAACCATCACCCCACACTCCACTGGGGTAGGCAGAGAGTATAGAACGCCACACCACATGCTTCTTACGTATTCACACGCACACTAACTATTTCTTCACAGAGGTGTTTGGATTCGTCCGGGGGATGGGGGACCCAAAAGAGCGGCCCATCTCTCACTTAACCTTGGTGACTGATGTAAATGTGCCTCGGCGATTAGCTGATTCCCCGAAAACATCAGGCTATCCCTGGCTTCCGCCAGAAGGGAGGGTGTACATGGATTCCCGCTGGCGAAATCCTTGTACCCCTCCTTTCTTGCCAACATGTAAGTTGCGCTGCTGATTCTAGTCTATTTTAAAAGATATTATTTACTGTATTGAATCGTTGTACTCACTCGAAGGCGAGGCATCGTTCTTTGATTGATAATATATCCTTAACGTTGCTAGTGTACATGTTGGTGCAATAAAGCATTTAAACAAAATTTTCTTCACTGCGGAACTACAGTGGAAAAATCTTCTTGCTATCATGTTGCATAATGTATGTATTAAAATTGAAGACAATCTTTCCAGAAAACTCCATATTGAAGGAGAAACTTAACTAACTGAACTTTGAAAATATCTATTTTTCAAAAATATTGTGGGACAATTTTGTAGGTAAAAAAAAGTTAAAAATATTTATTTTAAAAAAAAATGGGGTATATTAGATTCAGAATTGCAAAAGTTACTCAATTTGATGAGTAACATTGATTGTTAATGTCTTTAAATGCATTTTATTATATAAAAGTAATTTAGTTATAATTTTTTTTTGTTTGAAATGAGAAAATTATTTTCACGATCTTGAAAATTTATTCGTTTCTACAAATACTTGTAAATTAGTCTAATTGTTTGAAATTATTATTTGAACTAATTTTAACTCAATAAAGATGCGTCTGTTAATCAGTGCGTATAATATATACCGGACCAAAACTGAGCAAACTTCGCATTGTATTTTTGGTAAGCCAGTTAGCTAGAAGCATAATAGATTACCAATAAAGTTTATTTCGTAGTCTTTAGTATTATTTATTTAGTCCAATATTATAATATCGCTTGAATGCAACCTTCCGCTGTAGACTTTAATTATTTTTTTGTCGGTCTTATTTTGTTTGTGTGAAGATTAAAATTTTTGTTAAGTACCTAGCAGGGTTTTTATATTTTTTTTTTATAATTTTTCCCTCCATGTTTTATATTTTTTATCCATTCCTTGGTTCCCTCGTTTCCAATAGATTATACACTCTAAACGTTTCTGCGTTTTCTGCGTCTGCATTGGGTTGTAAGATAAGGAATCTGTTTTATCTTAATAGTATAAGGAGTTTGGTACTCAATTCGTATTGGTTAGAATTCTCGTTCTATTCACGTGCCTTGGGTTGGTTCTATGCAATCTCGTTGTCAAATTGCGAAATTGTCAGAACTGATTGCCTGCTATATTATAAATGTGCCGATTTCCTTTATAATTTACTAAAATTTAATGTTATTACGACGCTCTCTTTGAAAAAACATCTGGGAGAACACATTTATTCAGAACTTTTTTTTTTATTTTTTATAATGATCCAAGGGCGCTCCAATGTAAGAATAAAATCGATATCATAATACTTGTTTATTTATGCTTAGTAATTTTTATTTTATTTACAGCAATTCGTGTTTATTCTAGGAATTACCGGATTTTCAGGTGTTCCGGACAGTTTTCTATTATTGTATAATGATCATAGTGCTTCCTATTCTTTCATTCTTCGGATCAAAGTATTTTATATTTGATGGATTATTAAACCTAAATCCTACACCAAGTAATGTTTATTCAGCCATAACCGCAATAGTGGCTCTTCACATTGCCTTAGCTCTATTCATTATACGAGCATATTCAGAGGCTGACAAAGAAAAGCCAGTGAAAAAAGATTAAGTAAATATTATATTTATTATATTTAAGTGCATAATTATTAGTAAGATATCCTTCATACATAGCCATTAAACATTTACAATTTATCAAGATGGATGAATCTTTTGTAAAAGGAGAATATTTAGAAATCGAAACATTGCACAGTGGAACATTCGGAGGCTATTTTTCCAGTCAAAATAATGAAAGGACAAGAGTATCTTTGTATAATGTCAAACAATTACCAAAGGGAGAAACTTCCGAGCTGATACACTTTTCTACATCAGACATTAAGTATGTTCAAAGGTGTACTAATCCAACAGAGATTCGTGACATTACTTGTGAAACGGAAACAGTCAAATTCACTTTAAAGCAACCACTTTCAATGGATCTTATAGCCTCGAAGTTTATATTTATCAATCAAATTGACAACCGCTACTACGAAGGTATAGGAGACCTTAAGAAGTATCTCTCTGTAGGTCTCGGTAGTGAAGGTGCTGAACTCGGTCGGAAGTGTAAACTTTCTCTTCTAACCTTGTCCACGCCAAAACAAATCTACATATTTGACATCCAAGCTCTACAAGACAACGCCTTTGAACATGGAATCAAACAATTGCTGGAGTGTAACAGTATAACTAAAATTATTCACAACTCGAGGAAAATATCAGATTGCTTGTTCCACAAACACGGAATCAGACTCTCCCAAGTATTTGATACCCAAGCTGCTGACATTATCATACAGAAGCAGAAAAATGGAAACTTTCCTTCTGAAGTAAGATCCCTGCAAAAATGTCTCACTGCGTATTTGGATTTGAAAGAGCATCAAATTACAGAAAAGGTTTTTATTTTTTAGATTAAATATAATGCTTGCTTCCCTATTCTTGATACACATTCAATCCCTGTTTTTTTTTATGATATTAATTGTATTTTCATCATTTATTTAATGTAATGTGATACTCCTCTGGTTTTATTCAGGGAGAGGACTGTGAAAATCGTTTGATAATAACTGTCTATGTAGCTGAAAATCAACATTATTTTGTTTGTATTCTAGATTGATATTGTGGAGTTAGCCAAGCGACCCGTACTTCCCATCTTCAAGGAAATCGCTGCCAACAACATACTTTACATCCACCATTTATATGATGCTATAAACAAGCAAATTATGGCTCCTTTCATAAATGGATTTGATTTTTATTTGAACTGCGAACGCCAATGCATGCAGTGATTCTGAAGCGTGGTACCTATTCAGCCAGGATAAAAAAGTGCCAAAATCCTTTCAGGGAGTGGTAGAATTTTATTAAAACCATGCAAAAAAAATTACAAAGCTAGTCACCACATATTTTCATAATGGAGATAAGTTGGTATTTTTCTTACACTTTACTACTACCTATTTTCACCATATTTCAAGAAAATAACTAATAGAACTTGATATAATATGTATTATACACATGAGTTTCAATGAGTATCAATTTTCATGAACTTCAATGAGTTTCAACATCCAAGATTTTGGCTTGACACGATTTTTAATAACTAACTGCTTTCTGGATTGTATAAATGCTTGAATTTGATCCTAAACCACTAGTGTCTAAAGCTTTGCTTAAGTGATTACATATTCAGAAGTATTCAAGTATGACTGAACCTTCAGCTTTCGTCAAAAGTTATGGCATGGGATGAATAATCACCTCAACTAAAGACTGACCTTCAGTCGGATACTACAACTTCCCCTAAGCTTTTGATGTCTTAGATAAGAAATAATGTGCAATTAGATTTTTAATATAACAGAAAAAATAAATTTATTCTTGATCAAATTAGAAATAGAACACATCCAACACAATTGAAAAATTTGCTTTTTACTTTTATGTAGTAACAAATAGTATTTTTATACAACATACGTATTTATTCTTGCATTTTTTACATCTCGTAACGAATTTCGGTCAATATTTTTTACTTTATGCCTGTAAATACTTGTAATTTCAGGTCAAGTGATTTTATACATTTCAAGTTGCAAAATAATATGAAATGCAGCTTATTTAGTACTTAAAGCACTTGGCTAAAACAAATAGCGTGTATAACAATTGTATGATTAATGTTTACAATCTTAACATTGTGATGTTGGTATAATTTCATATTAACAAGTCAAAAAATTATCAGTGATTCAGTATTTTGTATTTATGTAAGAATTAAAGTAAAATGTAAAATTAACAAAATCAATCAATCTCAATATTGGCTCAAATGAAATTTTATAATCGCGTTGATAAAATTTAACCAATTTTATGTAGATTGATGTGACAAGTTTCCACTTCATTAAAAAACTCGTGTCTGTCAAGGCTTCATAGATGTGTACCGTAAAATACTAGTTAATATAAAACTTGTTATTCCTTCTTAAAATAAGTTTCACAAACATTAAGCTTTTAATCTAAGGTAGCTCTTCATTCCAAATATCATTTTGCTCAAATATTATGATATGTTTGGCTTTACAATGTAATGTGTACTCAATAAATAAAAATGCTATTTAAAAATATATACCTGTATTTTATTTTTTACACTATATAGAATAGTACATAAATATGAGAAGTATTCCGGTTTGTTAGTAAAAGTTTCTGGTGGAAGTTTATTGTAAATAATAAATTATAGAAATAAAGAATAAGTCACTACCTGAATGCAGAACTACCTATCTTGCTAAGGCACGACTATTCACAGAAGCAATGTACATATTTTATTTTGCATACAAATATATGGGACAGATATAAATAATTAGCACTTAGGCTAGTTCTGCATTCGGGTATCAAAGTGATGCTAAACGAATTTGTAGATTTCAATCCATTCCTATTTTTTCTATAATAATTTTAAAAGAATGTGTTCTAGGGATAAAATAATATCTGGTATTAAAAGAAGAACTGGTTCTGAGGAGTGGTGTCCTAAAATGCTTACTATTTATCCTTGCAAGCATTTATTTTGTTTCTTTTGTAAGCTTCGGCCGTTTGTACAACTTATTAGCCACATGTTCTTATCATTGACTGAGCAGTAGCTCCATAGTTTGCTGCCAAACAACACAATTTATTTAAAATAAATTTTATCATGTAAGTCAACTTTTAACAATAAATTATCGTAATTAGTCGTACCACAGGTAAGCTAACATTTTTAGTTCTAAGAGAGATAGACATTATGTCAAAGTCTTACCAGGACTGCAAACTAGGTAATTAGAAAAACTTTATATATCCGGAGAATTCATATAAAACAGCACCATACAGCATTTCATTGTGTTCGTGAATTTTGTACTAGTTTGGGTCTAATTTGATAAAAATTTAGTGACATGATACCAATTCATAATAATGAGAGTCTGACATTAAAAGCATTAATTTTTTAAAACGACATCAATTGTGTTGGTAATTGTATCTCAGTTTCATAATTTGTCAGTTTTTGATGATTTATATATTCATATAAAATAGGTAACATACTATAATATTTGAAAAATGTTAACTAACCTACGTATCTACAAAAAGATGCAAAATAAAATAATATTATTATTTTTATAGCCAGAGTCCGATATCTGAATACATTTAATTGAATGACTAATACATTTTATTTAAGCTTTTGTTAAGAACAAATTGGGATAGAATCTAAGGCCTTCAACAGAATCATCGCGGCATGCCAGTCCAGCCATTTCCGTTGTTGTTAAATGTTCTTTAGCTAATATCACCGAGACACCAACTTTCTGGGACAAATCTTCTGCAGATAAGGAGCCTTCTGCCTCGAGCTGCAGTAAAAACAGACGAAAATATTATCTATAGTACAATAATTGTGAAAATAAAAGTTGGAAGAGAGAATAGAATGCCACACCAATCTGTCCTGGCACACTTCCTTCGCTTCCTCCGATTATTCTGACATTTCACACGTCCACTTGCAAGTACTTGTACTTGATCATGCCCTGTCTTTCTCGGCTTTCCTAGACTTCTAAATCCAGGCACACTTGCGTTATAACTTCTTTTAGCCGTTCTTTCATCACTCATTCGTTCCACATGACCAAGCCATCGGAAAAGCACTTTCTCAATTTTGTCGATCATGCTTATCCCAGCCTTGCACACTGCTCTCTTTTTTTTTTTTTTTTAATAATAAATATGGCGTTGCATTAAACATATAATGCCTTTGCCAATGTCAAGTTAAAAATATGCTTTAATAAATGATTATTGTTTTAATATATATTTACAGGTTTATTTTGTTAATGTTTAAAAATTGAAGTAGGAGTATATAAATAGAAACATTTTTGCTTGCCAAGAGGAGATGGATGTTTGTGGGAAATGGTATGAGTAGGGCTAGGTCGTTGATAAAAGAAGGCATTTGATCATTTATAGGGCAGACAAAGAAAATGTGGTTGAGATCCTCCTCTCCAAATTGACAGTCGCAAATGGGGGAGTCAATTTATACAGTGTAAATATACATTTTGCAATTTAACAATAAAAAATAAAGCCCAAAAATGAAAATAGAGAAAAAAAAAGGTTGAAATTAAACATAAAGAATGTTAAAAGTAATTTCAAATACTATTCTCTTATCGGCACCCAATGTTTATTTTATTTTGTAAATGAGGGTTATTTTTATAATGATATATTCGATCCATTGTATTTTTATAGTTTATGAAGTAATCATTATATCTTAAAAAATCTTTCTTTAAATAAATATTAGTCCTCAAATTTGGGAGATTATTAACCCTATGACCACTAGGGAGAGCCGCCAATACATAGATGATATTGTAAAATTAATAAATGAAAGTAATATTTGTACACCTATCATACATAGTCTTACCACACATTTGCCTGAGAGTAAAATAAATACTAAAAAGTTTTGAATTACCAATTCAATAGTCGCCTTTATGACCATATTATCATCATGAGTATTAAGTTGAATGACACACGCCCCGCTGGGGAATTTTCTCAGAGACATTGGCGCACCAATACTCTCTAGTAACCTAAAAATGGCACACAACATTACTAAATATTATTTGTAACCTCTAAAAAACCAAATGTGAATAAATGACTTCTTTAAAATGTAACTGAAATTATCTGTAATATATAAGCAGCTTTATATGTAAAAAAAAATTCAAACCAAAATATTTCAACCAATATGTTAGCTTGCTTGCAGTCAACGGGATTCAAAATAATCATATGGAGATATACCAAACTCAATTTGTGACAATGATGTACATGTACATAAATATATAGGAAAAATAAACTGAAACCAGCTGGAAGCTTTGAAAAAATATGATTTTATAGATAGGTAGATAATTAGGATAGTGACTACTTCTGGTTATTATTTATTCTAAATTAATTGATTTTCCAAAACCGCATTTTTTAAATTAGAAATGAGGAAAACGATAAGAGCGGGTGATATTTTGTTTAAAGACCTTAGACTTACCTGCAAGCATTAAGTAAATCTTCAGGAGACACTAATTCTAAGCCTCTGGCACGGTTTATACGACACCAAACATCTGCAAGAGCCATCATTCCACCACTATTCTGTAAGGTTAAATTTGCTATTAAGTTAATCGATACCTTAATATGCAAATTGTGTAACTCCATTTTTTGTCAAAATTACTATGATGGCATTTTGTTGTCTGTATTCCAATACATGTGCTAGGTAAATTGGGCGAGTTCAACATTATTACAAATGCCCTAAAGACCACCTTAAGAAAAATAGGTAGCTGCCACGTTAGTATTGGCAACGCTGCAAATTTGGCAATTCCACCATTTCATTTTTTGCCCGCCCTGTGAAGTAACCATTTTGGAGTAACACAATTTGCAAATTAAGGTATCGTAATATTATTTCAATTTTGAAAATACGAGTCAAGTGTAAAATGGGAAACATGTAAACTGTATTTAATACAGACGTACACAATGGTAAAAAAAAGGTATAAACCAATTGGCATATCAGCCGCCAAGATATGGTAGCAACAAACACTTACAAATCAGAGAAGAAAATAATCTTTTTTTTATTTACACAAACCACCTCAACAGGCCAGGAGGCCCAATAACAGAGGGTAATAACGTCACAAACACCCAGGCTTGAGAAAAATCACTTTTGATGTTTGTGTTCTCACCGGGAATCGAATCCAGACCTCCATATCATTATCTATTATTTTGACACAAATTTATTTATCAAAGATCTCACTACAAGGGGGTGACTTTTCTCTCTTGGAGGAAAAATTCATTCAAATTTCTACAGCACATTTTTTTCAAAATAGTTACTCTTCTAAGCGCCTTTATAAATAAATAACTGTACTTCACGTAAAAAATAATCTGATATGAGGATTAAAAAATGTAATACAGCATAGTGAAAAATGTGTCAAATGTATAAAAATTACATGATGCACGTTTACCAAATAAAATACCTAATGTGAACAATAATTTACCATCAAAGATTTCACTAATAAATCTGATATTTCTTGAGCTAAGCTTTTGTAGTATTCGGAATCTGATCGAAAAGCATCTCTTGTTACTGGATCATCGATACCTAAACTCATCAGATATGATTTAAATCTTACAGTATCATCTTCTGTTATATCACCTTGCTTTTCCTAAAATGTAAAGATAAACAAACTATTTTATAACTCGTTAGACATACAATAAATAGTCAATGAAAAAATAAAACATTATATTTGTTAAACAACAGTTTTTTAAATTAATTCAAATACTTGTAGACAAATTACTGGATTATACCCATGCTGGGCTGATATCAGATATTATTGATATCCATGTATAATCCAGTAATTTGTCTACAAGTATTTGTATTCATCTAAAAAAATGTTGTTTAAAAAATTTACTGGTTAAAAATATAAAGCAAAATAAAAAATTGGAGAGACATCTTCAGGCGTCTTCTAGAGAAAGTAGTAAAGCTCGGTAGGGCCTTACCTACACTAATAAAAGATAATTGCCAAAAAAAATGCTTTGCAATCTTTTCAACAGATGACACCAGCATAGAAAAATTCTGTAAAGCGGAATGACGAAGACAATTTCAATTTATAGTAGTTCCAAAAATTTGTCATATATGGTTATCAGATGATGGGCGGAATGGGGAATGTTGTAGTGCGTCAAGTGGCCACTTAACCCAGCCAATGACAGGTCATAGGCCCTGTCAACGCCTAGATAACCCAAATTCGTTTCCAGAGTTTCTCTGTCTCTGTTGGGATATCAATAAATATCCATTATATTTGTGGTTTTATAAAATAATTCATCACTTTCCAGTAAA